>JAJFZO010000036.1:145000-170000 GCA_021397835.1 Moringa oleifera
CCATTGTCGATAGTCATTTTAGACATCATTTAGGGACGACATGACCACCAGCCGTGCACCGAGATCGGGGCGACTGAGGCGTGCTTTTTCATTCGAGTTCCTTAGCACATCCCACACTGTGGGTTTTGTTGTTGCGCACGACGAAGGGCTTGGGCGCAAGCTTGTGCACCCTTGGCGCACGAGGAGGGATGTCGGGCTTGAGAGCCCTCCGCCCCGCCGTTGTGTTTACAACGTGTTCATGGGTCGTTTCATTGAGCGAGTGTTTGACAATGATCCTTCCACAGGTTCACATACGAAAACCTTGTTACAACTTCTCCTTCCTTTAAATGATAAGGTTTAGTGGACTTCTCGCAATGTTGTGAGCGGCGAACTGCCCACGTCGCCGCGATCCGAACACTTCACCAGACCATTTAATCGGTAGGAGCGATAGGCGGTGTGGACAAAGGGCAGGGACGTAGTCAACGCGATCTGATGACTTGCGCTTACTAGGAATTCCTCGTCGAAGTCCAATAATTGCAATGATCTATCCCCATCACGATGAAATTTCAAAGATTACCCCAGGCCTGTCGGCTAAGGCTATAAACTCGTTGAATACATCAGTGTAGCGCATGTGCAGTCTAAAACATCTAAGGGCATCACAGACCTATTATTGCCTCAAACTTCCTTGACCTAAGGGTCATAGTCCCTCTAAGAAGCCGGTCGTGGAGGGTCACCTCCACGTAGCTAGTTAGCAGGCTGAGGTCTCGTTTGTTAACGGAATTAACCAAAGAAATCGCTCCATCAACTAAGAATAGGATCGAAATCCTATGATGTTATCCCATGCTAATGTATTCAGAGCATAGGCTTGCTTTGAGCACTCTAATTTCTTCAAAGTAACAGCACCAGAGGCATGACCCGACCAATTAAGGCCAGGAGCGCATCACCAGCGGTAGGGACGAGCCAACTGGTGCACACCGTAGGTGGACCGGCCGACCCATCCCAAGGTCCAACTATGAGCTTTTTAATTGCAAAAACTTAAATATACGCTATTGAAGCTGGAATTACCGTGGTTGCTGGCACCAGACTTGCCCTCTAATGGATTCTCGTTAAGGGATTTAGATTGTACTCATTCCAATTACAAGACTCTAAGAGCCCGGTATTGTTATTTATTGTCACTACCACCCCATATGATGATTGGGTAATTTGTGCGCCTGCTGCCTTTCTTAGGTGTGGTAGCCATTTCTCAGGCTCCCTCTCCGGAATCAAATCCTAATTCTTCGTAACCTGTCACAACCATAGTAGGTGCCACAGTGTCTGTTACGAGATCAGTGTAACCCTAGTGTGATGGCATTAAGTGCATTGACCTAGCCAGCCCAACTTTCTAAGCCCACGCCACGCGAAGAAGAAGAGATAACAATGTAAAAGCAAAGTAAAGAGACAGTGTTACGAGAACTCTTTCTTAACCTTTATTCAAAATAAAGGAACTCTTTACAAATGAAAGGTCTCTCTCTAAGAGTACCCAAAGCCTTTAGCTTGCCACACACTTGAGTTTGTATTACTCAATATCTTTACAACTGAACCCAAGCCCTCTTTTTATACTAGTTGAGGACTGTCCTACTCAAACACTCTCTCTTAGTTATCCCACGTTATTCGAATGGACCACCAAATCTTGATCTTGAATCTTTTATCCTATTGAGGCTTATCTTCAAAGTTTAGATAGCATCCTCCTCCCACAAGGACTCTCCATGAGTCAAGGATCTTCGGATAGCATCCTTCTCCCGCAAAGACTCTCCATAAGTCAATGATATTTGGATAGCATCCTCTTACCATAAGGACTCACCGTTTGGATAGCATCGTTCTCCTGCAAGGACTCTCCATAAGTCAAGGATATTTGGATAGCATCCTTCTCCTGCAAGGACTCTCCTTGAGTCAAGGATCTTATCTCCTTTGAAGTCTTCTCCAAGCCTTCTTATCCTCTTTTAATCGGTTTGGATATGCTTGAGGAGGTGGTTCCCATTCAGGACTCATCTCGAGCCTTATCTCACTTGGCTTTCGGGATAGACATCTCTTTCTTATCCTTCTATTACCTTGATCCTCCTCTAGCCAATAGCCATATCCTGTCTTTGTAGAATATCTTCGCTTGCTGGACTTTCCATCCATGTCAAGTTAGGTTCCCGAAATCTGCCCTGTTTTCCCATCGCTGGACATACTCGCACCATTATATATTGGTGCTTGCTTGAGGCATCTCTGCTGCTTTCCCATTAAGCGGGCTTGTGGGTCTATTTGCTGCTTCATCCCTCGCTCTACAACGTTCCCAGTTCATCAGCGTATCTCACCACTGTGAGTATGAAACTCGATTTCTCACCAAGTCTCTCGCATTCGTTCCCATATCTAACTCAGGAGTTTTTGCCTTGCTAGCATGGTCCTTCACACTTATAGGTCCGGGCATGGAGCAAGACTCACCATGCCTATGCCTTGGCACTCAAATTCAAGGGTCTGACAAACCATCCCCACCAAAAGAACCCAACACCCTCGTCGGCTTATTGTTGTGGTACGCCTTGATCTGGTCCTCGAATTGCCATAATGTGGTATCTCTTTCCTAACTCACATCCATCTCACTAGTGCATTTCCACTGGACTAAGTAGTATGTCCTCCAATTCATCTTACTATAGCCCTCCTTTCAGTGATCAAGGATCTTTTCTATTTCCTTGTCAAATTAAACTCGAGTTGCCGGCGGTGCACGCTTAGCCTACTTGCATCCGCGATCGGCATCTTCCTGAAACTCTTTGAGGAAGCTCACGTGGAATGTTGGGTGCATCCTCAGATGTTGAGGTAGCTTCAACCCATAAGCTACTGCTCAAACTTTTTTCCCGATTATATGATCAACATTCCTCCTTGAAGGCAATGTCTTGGGGAGTTCCGATGGCATCCTGCTAGTGAATTCCCTCAACAGTTCAACACTCTCGTCACGTACCTCTACCACCTGATCTGGTTTCGCCTTAAATAGTGCTGCTAGCATCCCCTTTCTTCTTTTTCTTACCCTTGCCATTGGGCTTTTTCATCTCCATTCCAGCCTCCCCTCATTTCTCACCTTTTTCGGAAGCATCACCTACATACTTGAAATCCACCAAGCTATCTGCCACGAAAAATTCTAGGGGCAAGTATTTGACACCTTGCCACCTCAGTTCTGCTTGAGCCTGCGGCTACAAGCCCGATAGGAAGTTAAACAACCTATCCTCCTCTAACATGTTTTTGATGTCTAACATCAGGGAACTGAATTCCTTCACAAAGTTGTGCACTGAGCCCGTCTGCTTCAAGCGCTTCAGTTGTTCCCTAGCCATGAACGAAGTGTTACATGGCAGGAATTGCTCCTTCAAATCCTTTTTGAGTGCCTCCCACGAATCAATGCTAGGTCTTAGCATGATAGCATCATCCTGCATACGAGTGCGCCACCACAACTTAGCATCACCAGATAAGTATATGGATGTGATCATTACCTGGTCGTTTACGGGCACTCAAGCAGCTTTGAAATACTGCTCCATGTCCCACAAGAAGTTCTCCAACTCCTTGGCGTTCCTCTCTTTAGAGAACGACTTTGGTTCCGACACCTTCAACTTAGCCACAGTAGAGTCCGCTCCTACTGTTGAGGTATGGGCAGCCCTTTTCAGCAACACGATCTCGGTCTCAAGGCTCTTTACAGTCTCCTTGAGGTTTCTGATGTCCTCTACCATTGAGAATTGTTGCTAGGCGATTGTCTCCATCAACTCTGCCAATGTGCATGTCAACCCCTCCGACGATGCACCAACGATCTCTTCCAACCGATCGACACGCTCTCGCATCGACTCAGTCCCTCCTGGCATAGGGCCTTGGCAGCGATAAGATCAACCACAAGTTTAAGAATGTGGTGATCGAAACCGCGCTCTAATACCAAACTGCCATACCGTCTATTGCCAGATTAGCGCAACCCTAGTGTGATGGCGCTAAGTGCGTCCACCTAGCCAACCCAACTTTCTAGGCCCACACCAAGCGACGAAGAAGAGATAACAATGTAAAAGCAAAGTTAGGAGATAGTATTACGAGACCTCTTTCTTAACCTTTATTCAAAATAAAAGAACTATTTACGAAAGAAGGGTCTCTCTCTAAGAGTACCCAAAGCCTTTAGCTACCCACACACTTGAGTTTGTATTACTCAATGTCTTTACAACTGAACCCAAGCCCCCTTTTTATACTAGTTGAGGAGTGTCCTACACAAACACTCCCTCTTAGTTATCCCATGTTTTTCGAATAGGCCACCCAATCTTGATCACGAATCTTTATCTCGTTGAGGCTTATCTTCAAAGTTTGGATAGCATCCTTCTCTCGCAAGGACTCTCCTTGAGTCAAGGATCTCATCTCCTTTGAAGTCTTCTCTAAGCCTTCTTATCTGCTTTCAAACGGTTTGGATAGGCTTGAAGAGGTGGTTTTTATTCAGGACTCTTTTGGAGCCATATCTCCCTTGGCTTTTGGGATAGACATCTCTTTCTTATCCTTTTATTGCCTTGATCCTCCTCTAGCCAATAGCCATATCCTTTCTTTGTGGAATATCTTCGCTTGTTGGACTTTCCATCCATGCCAAGCTGGGTTCCCAGATTCTGCCCTGTGTTCCCATCACTGGACATATTCGCACCACCGTGTGCTAGTGCTTGCTTGAGGCATCTTTGCCGCTTTCCCCTTAAACGGGCTTATGGGTCCATTTGTGTGCTTCGTCCCTTACTCCACAACGTTCCTAACTCATAAGCGAATCTCGCCACTATAAGTGTGAAACTCGATTTCTCACCAAGTCTCCCGCATTCATGTTCATATCTAACTCATGCGTTTTTGCCTTGCTAGCGTGATCCTCCACACTTGTAGGTCCGAGCATGGAGCAAGACTTGCCATGCCTATGCCTTGGTATTTAGATTCGAGGATCTGACAGTAGGCAACTATCCTACCATCAAAAAGCTGATAAGGCAAAAATTTGAATGATGTGTCACCGGCACGATTGCCTTGCGATCCGTTGAGTTATCATGAATCATCAGAGCAATGGGAGAAACCCGCGTCGACCTTTTATCTAATAAATGTGCCCCTTCCAAAAGTCGGGGTTTGTTGCTCGTATTAGCTCTAGAATTACTACAGTTATCCAACTAGTAGGTGCCATCAAACAATCTATAACTAATTTAATGAGCCATTCGCAGTTTCATAGTCTGAATTAGCTCATACTTACACATGCATGGCTTAATCTTTGACAGAAGCATATGACTACTAGCGAGATCAACTAGGTAGCATCTTTTAAGACACCGCGCCAACTAAGACCGAAGGGTGCTGTAAGGCTCGCTGAGGCCAAAGCTATCGCGATCATCGTTCAAAATTGATGGGACGTGGGACAAATGCTTTCGCTTGGACAGGCAGAGGCCAAGGCCACTCCTGTCACAACACTTTTCGCACCCGAGGGGATGACCGAGCTCCCGTGTGCCAAAGCAGCTGCATGCCGAAGCAAGCCGCGCTTGGAGCACGAGGCCTGGCTTAGGTTTCCACCCATGCCCATAAGGCACATGGTGCAAAGACATCTGACTCAAATCATCGAATTTCATTTGTGAAGGCACGCGACACAGGGTCCCGATGTTACCCACAAAAAGCCAACGTATGGCTCGGGGTCAAGCTTGAAGCGACGTGCTAGCCAATAGTTCGATGCGGGAGCATGGAGCCTGCCAACGCACACGACTAGATCACCACTCACACGCCGCATGTATAAATGGGCAGCAACAACACCAAACGAGCTATTAGCCGATGAGCAAAAGGCCCATCAATCATGCAGGTCATCGAGTGCCATCGCACCCAAGCCGCTAAGCGCGAAATTGTTTTGATAATGACGGACGATTCTTCAATGCCAATGGATCATTGATGAGGCCTTGGCAGCAGGGGTGTCACACGGTGCCCAGGCTGGCCGTGTAGTTCGCTGGATGCTAACAACTAACGATCGTGTCATCGATCGCACTGCGCAACGAGTCCGTCGCGGCAAGCCTGAGCATTGGGATCCAACCCCACATCCGCCGCCTCGAGGGCCTACGATGAAGCACTCCGCATGCTCAAAATCCCCCCAATGATTTGGCCCTCTCGTAGCATGCATCATCGTTAGCTTCATCACCCACACCGTCGTACTTGTCTAGCCACATCCCAGCTCATTATCCCACGATTTAGCAGATTTTTTTTCCCACGTATTTCCCATCGATGAGGCCTTGGCAGTAGGGGTGTCACGCCGTGCCTAAGTTGGCTCTATGGCTCGCTCGATGCTAATGACCGATGATCGTGTCGTCGATCGTGTTGCGCAATGAGTCCGTCTAGGCAAGCCTGAACATTGAGATCCAACCTTGCATATGTCGCCTCAAGGGCCTACGACGAAGCACTCCGCATGCTCCAAATCCCCCCAGCGATTTAGCCACCGCGTAGCATGCATCATCGTTACTTCGTCGCCCACACCGTCGAGCTTGTCTAGCCACATCCCAGCTCATTATCCCACGATTTAGTGGATTTCGTTTCCCACGTTTTTCCCACTGATGAGGCCTTGATAGCAGGGGTGTCGCGCGGTGCCTAAGCTGGCCGTGTGGCTTGCTTGATGCTCACTGCCGACGATCGTGTTGTCAATGGTGCTGCACAACGAGTCTGCCTAGGCAAGCTTGAGAGTCGGGATCCAACCCCGCGTCCATCGCCTCGAGGGCCTGCGACGAAGCACTTCGCATGCTCAAAATCCCCCCAGCGATTTGGCCATCGCGTAGCCTACATCATCGTTAGGTTTGCCGCCCACATCGTCGAGCTTGTCTAGCCACATCCCAGCTCATTATCCCACGATTTTTCTCATTTCGTTGCCCACAATTTAGCGGATTTCATTTCCCACGTTTTCCTCACTCCGTTGGCTACTAATAGGGCATCCCACACTCTTCGACTGACGTCGCTGGCCGCCTGCCTGCCGGCGTTGGTGGCCGCCACAGCCATACACCACCGGCTGGATGGGCAAGGCAGCAAGCCGTCCTGCGCATGCCATGCATGCTAGGTTCCCCAAGCCCAGCGCCTGCCCATGTGGGATGGGCAGGTGGGGAGAACGCATGGCCCATTAGCACCCAGCAAGCTTGAAAACACCAATATTTCTGAGCCATCATAATGGGTCTAAAAAGTTATTTACTTGGAATGTTGAGCTAACATTTTTTACGTAAATGGACAATAATCATATCTACCACCAGAAAAGATTTCAGAATTTTCTGGGTACTAAAATTTTTTTAATCAATTTTCTACAGCCCAAAATTGAAAAAATCGTCAAAAATAGCCCATGAGTCGAAATGATCCCAAACTTCAGGGAAGACTCCTCACGGATTACACGATTTATTTGAGTCATTTCAGGACCAATTTTGTGATGAAAAGAATGTTAATTCACACCAATTTCGCAACTGGGCATTGTGACCAACAAGCTAGGGCAACTGTGCCTCTGACTGGACCAGGGTGCATGCTGGCTGCCCTGTCAAACGAACCTCCAGCCACCCCATGGCTGCCTTCAGGGTCCATTACAGCCAGGGGACATGGCCAAGCCCCGCTTGCCCATGAAATCAACGCCCACAGCACGTGCCGAGCCTCACAGCATGCTCGCGGCTGGCTCGCAAGGAGCGCCCCTGGCAACGCTGGCGCTGTGCCTGCTGGGGTCTGCTGTGGCACCCCTGGATCGCACGCTAGGCACCATGTCGAGGGCAGGGACGAGGGGGCTAGCTCGCGATGGGTGCCGGTGGCCTGGCTAGCACTCCCATCGCTGTCGCAAGCTAGGCAAGCAGCCCATGCCCAGGGTCCGTGCGACACGGCTCCCATGGCTCACTCGCTCAGCACCAAGTTGATGGGAAGGGACGAGGGGGCTGGCTCGCGATGGGCACTCGTGACTTGGCTGGCGCGCTCATCGCTACCGCATGCTGGGCAAGCAACCCATGTCGTGCCTACTGGGGGCTATCGAGGCATGCCTCCCATGCCTAGGGTCCGTGTGAAGTGGCTCCCCTCGCTCACTCATTCGCTTGGCAGTAAGTCGAGGGGTAGGGACGACGGGCTGGCACGCGATGGGAGCCCGTGGCCTGGCTGGCACACCTACCACTGCCGTACACCGGGCAAGCAGCCCATGTTGTGCCTGCTGGGGGCTGTCGAGGCATGCCTCCCGTGCCCAGAGTTCGTGCGATGCGGCTCCCCTGGCTCGCTCGCTGGGCACCATGCCGAAGGGTAAGGATGAGGGGACTGGCTTGGGATGTGAACCCGTGACCTGGCTGGCACGCCCACCGCTGCCGCACGCTGGGCAAGCAGCCCATGTCGTGCCTGCTGGGGGCTGCTGAGGCATGCCTCCCGTGCCCAGTGTCCATGCGACACGGCTCTCCTGGCTCACTTGCTGGGCATTATGTCGAGTGTCAAGGACGAGGTGATTAGCTTGCGATGGGCGGCACTGGCCTGGCTGGTACGCCCACAGCTACCGCACGCTGGGCACTTGGCCATGCCTATTGGGGGCTTCCAAGACATGCCTCCAATGCCCAGGGTCCATGCAACGTGGCTCGCACGCTGCACACTATGTCTAGGGACAGCGAAGAAGGGGCTTGCTCGCGATGGGCACCAGTGGCCTGGCTGGCGCACCCACCGCTGCCACACGCTGGGCAAGCATCCTATGCTGTGCCAGCTGGGGGCTGTCGAGGCATACCTCCCGTGCCTAGTGTCTGTGCGACGCGGCTCCCCTGGCTCGCTCACTGGGCACTACGTCGAGGGTCAGGGATGAGAGGGTTGGCTCGCAGTGGGCGCACCAGTCAATGGGTGCCCGTGGCTTGGCAGGTGCGCCCACCGCTGCCACATGCTGGGCAAGCAGCCCATGCCGTGCCTGCTGGGGCCTGTTGAGAGATGTCTCTGATTCCTAGGGTCCGTGGTACGTGGCTCCTTTCCTTTGCTCGCTGGGCACTACATCGAGGTTTAAGGACAAGGGGGCTGGCTCACCATGAGCGCCCGTGGCCTGGCTGGCCCCCCCACCGCTCCCTCACACTAGGAAAGCAAACCATGCCATGCCTGCTGGGGGCTACCGAGGCAAGCCACCCGTGCCTAGGGTCCTTGTGACGTGGCTCCCCTGGCTCGCTCACCGGGTACCATGTTGAGGGGCAGGGATGATGGGACTTGGTCCCAATGGGAGCCCGTGGCCTAGCTGGTGTGGCCACCGCTGCGGTACGCTAGGCAAGCTACCCATGCCATGCCTGCTGGGTGCTGCCGAGGCATGCCTCCTGTGCCCAGGATCCATGCGACGTCGCTCCCTTGGCTCACTCTCTGGGTACTACGTCGAAGGACAGGGACGACGGGGTTGGCTCGCGACGGGCGCCAGTGGCCTGGCTGGTGCGCCCACCGTTGCTGCACGCTGGGCACTTGGCGCATGCCGTACCTGCTGGGGGTTGCCGATGTGGGACTCCCATGTCCAGGGTCCATGAGACGTGGCTCCCCTAGCTCCCTCACTGGGCTGGCTCATGATAGGCGCCCGTGGCCTGGCTGGCACGGCCACCGCTGCCGCACGCTGGGCAAGCTGCCTATGTCATGCCTATTGGAGGTTGCCAAGGCATACCTCTTGTGCTTAGTGTCCATGCAACGCAGCTCCCTTGGCTCGCTCGCTGGGCACTACATCGAGGGTCAGGGACGAGGGGGCTGGCTCGCGATGGGCGCCCGTGGCCAGGCTGGCGCGCCCACCGCTGCCGCATGCTGGGCAAGCTACCCATGCCGTGCCTACTGGGGGTTGCCGAGGCATGCCTCCCGTGCCCAGTGTCTGCTGGTGCGGCTCCCCTGGCTTACTTACTATGCAATACTTTACCGGGGGACAGCATAGGGGGACAAGTTTCTGTTAGATATATATATTTTTTTATTGGAGTGACACTTGGTTCCCCAATGCTTCTCGATATGTTTCCAAGTGTTTTTCCCTTGTGTTTCTCATTCTTAACAATCCCAAAGGACTTTCTTCTTTTTCTAGGTCATTATCTTGAGGGATGATTTCAGACCTCAGGGCATCGATAGCGAAAAAGAGAGGGACAATTGTTGTGGGGGTTCGAGAGGGGGGGAAGGGATGAATGAAAGCACTAAAGGGCTGAATCTCGGTGGATCACGGCAGCAAGGCCACTCTACCACTTACGATACTCTGTCATGTATTTAAATCATCCATAAATGATTTTACCCATCGTTGCGCGGGCTTGGCTAACGACACGTGCCTTTGAGGGCCGGAAAGCCCCTATTGTAGGTTGATAATCGGGCGATGGGTGCATGCATCGCTTCTAGCCTGGATCCTGACTTAGAGATGTTCTATCATAATCCAGTGCATGCTAGCTTCGCGCCACTGGGTTTTCAACCAAGCGCAATGACCAATTGTGCGAATCAACGGTTCTTCTCGTACTAGGTTGAATTACTATCGCGACGCGGGCATCAGTAGGGTAAAACTAACTTGTCTCACGATGGTCTAAACCCGGCTTATGTTCCTTATTGGTGGGTGAACAATCGAAGGATAAAAAAGCAACGTCACTATGAATGCTTGGCTGCCACAAGCCAGTTATCCCTGTGGTAAGTTTTCTGACACCTTTAGCTTCAAATTCTAAAGCTCTAAAGGATCAATAGGCCATGCTTCCACAGTTTGTATCCGTACTGGAAATCAGAATCAAATGAGCTTTTACCCTTTTGTTCCACACGAGATATCTGTTCTCGTTGAGCTCATCTTAGGACACCTACGTTATCTTTTAACAAATGTGCTGCCCCAGCCAAACTCCCCACATGATAATGTCTTCCGCCCGGATCAGCCGGCCGAAGCTGACCGTTGGTCCAAAAAGAGGGGCGATGCCCTCCGATTCACGAAATAAGTAAAATAACATTAAAAGTAGTGGTATTTCACTTTCACTGTTTTCAACTCTCACTTGTCCTACACCTCTCAAGTCATTTCACATAGTTGGACTAAAGTCAAGCTCAACAGGGTCTTCTTTCCCCGCTGATTCTGCCAAGCCTGTTCTCTTGGCTGTGATTTCGCTGGATAGTAGACAGGGATAGTGGGAATCTCGATAATCCATTCATGCGCATCACTAATTAGATGATGAGGCATTTGGCTACCTTAAAAGAGTCATAGTTACTCCCACCGTTTACCCACGCTTGGTTGAATTTCTTCACTTTGACTTTCAAAGCACTGGGCAGAAATCACATTTGTGAGCATCCGCAGGGACCATTGCAATGCTTTGTTTTGATTAAACAGTCAGATTCCCCTTATCCGTACCAGTTCTAAGTTGGTTGTTCGATGCTTAAGGAAGGCCTTCGAAGGAACTGTTCCCAGTCCATCCCTCGGCCGGGCGTGGGAAGCACTTGATCCTTCGGATTTTCAAGGGCCACTAGGGGTGCATCAGACACCACGCGACATGTGGTGCTCTTTCAGCCGCTAGACCCTACCTCCGGCTGAGCCGTTTCCAGGGGTGGGCAGGCTGTTAAATAGAAAAGATAACTCTTTTTGGGGCCCTCGTCGACGTATCCGAACTCCCCAACATTACTGTTAGTCGCCATGTCTCGGTTTCAAAATTTTAACCGGATCCCCTTTCGAAGCTCGTGCCGAGGCGCTATCCAACGGGCTTCCCTGTCTCTTAGGATCGACTAACCCATGTGAAGTGCCGTTCACATGGAACCTTTCCCCTATTCGGCCTTCAAAGTTCTCATTTGAATATTTGCTACTACCAATGGCAGCTCTGCCCAGGCTCGCTCCCCAAGTTTTACGGCGACCACCACGCCCTCCTACTCATTGGGGCTTGGACCTTGCCCAAATGGCCGGGTATAGGTTGCGCACTTTAGCACCATCCATTTTCGGAGCTAGTTGATTCGGCAGGTGAGTTGTTACACACTCCTTAGCGGATTTCAACTTCCATGACCATCGTCCTGCTGTCTTAATCGACCAATACCCTTTGTGGGTTCTAGGTTAGTGTGTAATTGGGCACCGTAACTTGGCTTTTGGTTGATCTCGCATCGCAAGTTTTGCTTACCAAAAATGGCCCACTTGGAGCTCTCGATATGGCTCAACGAAACAGCCACCCCGTACTACCTATTTAAAGTTTGAGAACAGGTCGAGGGCATTGTGCCCTCGAAGCCTCTAATCATTGACTTACCTTAATAGAACTCATATCTGAGCTCTAGCTATCCTAAGGGAAAATTCAGAGGGAACTAGCTACTAGACTATTCGATTAGTCTTTCGCCCCTATACCCAAGTCAAACGAACGATTTGCACGTCAGTATCGCTACGGTCCTCCACCAGAGTTTCCTCTAGCTTCACCCCGCTCAGGCATAGTTCACCATCTTTTGAGTCCCGATAGGCATGCTCGCACTCGAACGCTTCTATAAAGATAGAGGTCAGTCGGTGGTGCACCCGCGAGGGATCCTGCCAATCAGCTTCCTTGCGCCTTATGGGTTTACTTGCCCATTGACTCGCATGCATGTCAGACTGCTTGGTTCGTGTTTCAAGACAGGTCAAATAGGGAGCCCACTGGCTGACGCCGGGAGCGCGTAGGTGCCGAAACATTACCATGATGGCATGCGCTGCCAACCACGATCTCGATGATGACGTCTCCACAAGCGTATCAAAGGCTCGGGCTTGGGCCACCTTCGCGATCCACATCGATCCGCACCCCAAGTCGACCTATGGATCGACTCGTGGCTGTTCCACATCCGACCGAGCTGCATCGCCGACCCCCATTCGTTTCCCTCCTGACAATTTCAAGCACCCTTTAACTCTCTTTTCAAAGTCCTTTTCATCTTTCACTCGCGGTACTTATTCGCTATCAGCTCCCCAAGCTCAGCGCCTGCCCATGTGGGATGGATGGGGGGAGCACACATGGCCCGTTGGCACCTAGCAAGCTAGGTGACCACCTCCCCCCTAAAGAGTCGAATTTAACTCCCGACAGGAGGAAGCATCAATATGTCTAAGCCATCATAATGGGTCTTAAAAAATTATTTACTTTGAATTTTGAGTTGAAAATTTGTACATAAATGGAGAATAATCATATCTACCATTAGAAAAAATTTCAGAATTTTCTAGGCACTAAATTTTTTTAATGAATTTTCTACAGCTAAAAATTGAAAAAATCATCAAAAATAGACCGTGTGTCGAAATGATCCCAAACTTCAGAGGTAGACTCCTCATGAACTACATGATTCATTTGAGTCATTTCGGGACCAATTCCGTGATGAAAAGACTTTCAATTCACACCAATTTTACAACTGGGCATTGCGGCCAGCAGGCTGGGGCAGCTGTGCCTCTACTTGGGCCAGGGTGCATGCTGGTTGCCTTGTCTAGCGGACTTCCAGCCACCCCATGGCTGCTCTAAGGGTCCATCACAGCCAGGGCACACAGCCAAGCCCAGCATGAAGGGACAAGTTTGTGTTAGATATATATATTTTTTGTTGGAGTAACAATTGGTTCCCCAATGGTTCCCGATATGTTTCCAAGTGTTTTTCCCTTGTGTTTCTCATTCTCTAAAAGCCCAAAAGACTCTTCATGAGTCAAGGATCTCATCTCCTTTGAAGTCTTCTCCAAGCCTTCTTATCTGCTTTCAATCGATTTGGATATGCTTGAGGAGGTGGTTCCCGTTCAGGACTCTTCTCGAGCCTTATCTCCCTTGGCTTTCGGGATAGACATCTTTTTCTTATCCTTCTATCGCCTTGATCGTCCTCTAGCCAATAGCCATATCCTTTCTTTGTAGAATATCTTCGCTTGCTGGACTTTCCATCCATGCCAAGTTGGGATCCTGAAATCTACCATGTGTTCCCGTCACTGGACATATTCGCACCAGTATGTGTTGGTGCTTGCTTGAGGCATCTCTGCCGCTTTCCCTATAAGTGGGCTTATGGGTCTATTTGTGTGCTTCATCCCTTGCTCCATAACATTCCTAGCTCATCAGCGTATCTCGCCATTATGAGTATGAAACTCGATTTCTCATCAAGTCTCCCGCATTCGTTCTTATATCTAACTCATGAGTTTTTGCCTTGCTAGTGTTGTCCTCTACACTTATAGGTCCGGGCATGGAGCAAGACTCACCATGCCTATGCCTTGGCACTTAGATTCAAGGGTCTGACAAACCACCCCCACCAGAAGAACCTGACACCCTCATCGGCTTATTGTTGTGGTACGCCTTGATTTGGTCCTCAAATTGCCACAATGTGGTATCTTTTTCCCAACTTGCATCCACCTCACTGGTGCTTTTCCACTGGAATAAGTAGTATGTCCTCCGATTTATCTTACTGCAGCCCTCCATTCGATGATCAAGGATCTTCTCTATCTCCTTGTCAAATGGAACTCGAGTTGCCGGTGGTGCACGCTTAGCCTGCTTGCGTTCGCGATTGGTATCTTCCTAAAACTCTTTGAGGAAGCTCGCATGGAATGTTGGATGCATCCTCAGATGTTGCGATAGCTTTAACCTAAGCTATTGCTCTGAATTTCTTCCCGATCATATGATCAACATTCCTCCTTGAAGGCAATGTCTTGGGGAGTTCTGATGGCATCCTGCTGTTGAATTCCTTCAACACTTCAGCACTCTTGTTAGGCACCTCCACCACCTGATCTGGTTTCACCTTGAATAGTGCTGCCAGCATCGTCACTTCACCTTTTTGCAGTTCTGACTTAAACCGCTTTGCAGATTGCAACCCAATTTGCTTCTTGTTTACCGAAAGCTCCCTTGCTGCTTTGGTTCTGATTAGGCTCGGGGCTCGCTCATTAGCCACGAGTGATCCACCTAAGTGGGGCATCACCAATGCCTTGGCTTATCTGAAGAATTCTAGACCCAAGATAACATCGAAGTCATCTAACTGAGTTATCATGAAGTTGGACGTATCTTTCCATTCGCCTACTTCAGGGGTCGTAGTGGCAGCTCCGCATACTGCCTTTGCCTTAGCATTCGCTGCTTTGAACTTGACCGACGCTGGAGAAAGCTTAAGCCCGAGCTTTTCCACTTCTCTTTTCATGATGAAATTGTTGGTAGCTCCCGTATCTAACATTGCAATTGCATCCTTCCCGTTTACCTTCACAGGGACATAGATCAACCCTTTTTGCAAGTTCTTGTGTGTGATCGCATTCAGCAATTGGATTAGGTTCACCCGAGTTATGGCATTCCCTTCCTCTTCCTTGAGGGAATCCTCTACTGCTATGAGCGCCACTAACTTCTCCTTGTGTGGACAGTCGTGTGCTCTATGTGGTTCCCAAAATCTGCCCAGTGTTCCCGTCACTGGACATATTCATACCACTATGTGTCGGTGCTTGCTTGAGGCATCTCTGCCGCTTTCCCCTTAAGCGAGCTTGTGAGTCTGTTTGTGTGCTTCATCCCTCACTCCACAACGTTCCCAACTCATCAGCGTATCTCACCACTATGAGTATGAAACTCGATTTCTCACCAAGTCTCCCGCATTCATTCCCATATCTAACTCATGCATTTTTGCCTTGCTAGCGTGGTCCTCCACACTTATAGGTTCAGGCATGGAGCAAGACTTACCATGCCTATGCCTTGGCACTCAGATTCAAGGATCTGACAGTAGACAACCATCCTACCATCGAAAGTTGATAGGGTAGAAATTTGAATGATGCATCAACGGCAGGATGGCCTTGCGATCCATCAAGTTATCATGAATCATCAGAGCAATGGGCGAAGCCCGCGTCTACCTTTTATCTAATAAATGCACCCCTTCCAGAAGTTGGGGTTTGTTGCACGTATTAGATCTAGAATTACTATAGTTATCTGAGTAGTAGGTACCATGAAACAAACTATAACTGATTTAATGAGCCATTCATAGTTTCACAGTCTGAGTTAGTTCATACTTACACATGCGTGGCTTAATCTTTGAGACAAGCGTATGACTACTAGGAGGATCAACTAGGTAGCATCCTTCGAGACACCGCGCCAACTAGGACGGAAGCGTGCCGCAAGGCTCGCTGAGGCCAAAGCTATCGCACTCATCGTTCAAAATCGATGGGACATGGGACAAATGCTTTCGCTTGGACAGGCAGAGGCCGAGGCCACTCCTGTCGCAATAGTTTTTGCACCTGAGGGGACGACCGAGCGCCTGTGTGCCAAAGCAGCCACATGCCGAAGCAAGCCGCGCTTGGAACAAGAGGACCGGCTTAGGTTTCTACCCATGCCTGCAAGGGACATATTGCGAAGACAACTGACTTGAATCATCGAATTCCGTTTGTGAAGGCACGCAACACAAGGTCCCGATGTCACCCACGAAAAGCCAACGTATGGCTCAGGGTTGAGCTTGCAGCGACGTGTTAGCAGACAGTTTGATACGGGAGCATGGAGCCTGCCAACGCGCATGACTAGATCACCACTCACACGTCGCACGTACAAATGGGCAGCAACAGCACCATACGAGCTGCAATCTGACGAGCGAAAGGCCCATCGATCGTGCAGGTCATCGAGTGCTGCAGCACCCAAGCCGCTAAGCACAAAATTGTTTCAATAGCGAAGGACAATTCTTTGATGGCAAGGGACCATCGATGAGGCCTTGGCAGCAGGGGTGTCACGCCGTGCCCAGGCTGGCCGTGTGGCTCACTCGATGCTAACGGCCAATGATCGTGTCGTCGATCTCGCTGCGCAATGAGTCCACCTCGGCAAGCCTGAGCGTCAGGATCCAACCTCAAGTCCGCCACCTTGAGGGCCTGTGATGAAGCTCTCCACATACTCGAAATCCCCCCAGTGATTTGGCCCTCGCATAGCATGCATCATCATTAGCTTCGCCGCCCACACCGTCGAGCTTGTCTAGCCACATCCCAGCTCATTATCCCATGATTTTTCTCGTTTCGTTTCCCACAATTTAACAGTTTTCATTTCCCACATTTTCCTCACTCCGTTGGCTACTGATCGGGCATCCCACACTCTTTGGCTGATGTTGCCGGCTGCATGCCTGCCGGCAGTGGTGGCCGCCACAGCCACACACCATCGGCTGGATGGGCAAGGCAGCAAGCTGCCCTGCCCATGCCATGCACGCTGGGTTCCCCAAGCCCAGCACCTGCCCATGTGGGATGGGCAGGGGGGGAGCACACATGGCCCGTTGGCACCCAGCAGGTTAGGTGATCACCTCCCTCCTAAAGAGTCTTAAATGAATTTCACTCCCGGTAGGAGGAAACATCAATATTTTTGATCCATCATAATGGATCTAAAAAATTATTTACTTGGAATTTTGAGCTGAAATTTTGTACCTAAATGGAGAATAATCATATCTACCACCAGAAAAAATTTAAGGGCGGTCTAAAAAAATTGTTTCAACGAATTTTCTACAGCCGACAATTGAAAAAATCATCAAAAATAGCCCGTGAGTCCAAATGATCCCAAACTTCAGGGACAGACTCCTCATGAATTACACGATTTATTTGAGTCATTTCGGGACCAATTCCATGATGAAAAGACCGTCAATTCACATCAATTTCACAACAGGGCATTGCAGCCAGCAGGCTGGGGCAGCTGTGCCTCTGCCTCGCCCAGGGTGCATGTTGGCTGCCCTATCCAGTGCACCTCTAGCCACCCCATGGCTGCCCTCAGGGTCCATCACAGCCAGGGGACACGGCCAAGCCCAGCTTTCCCATGAAATCAACACCCACAGCACGTGCCGAGCCTCACAGCATGCTCGCGGCTGGCTCGTGTGCCTGCTGGGGACTGCTGTGGCACCCCTGGCTCGCACGTTGGGCACCATGTCGAGGGGCAGGGACTAAGGGGCTGGCTCACGATGGGCGCCCATGGCCTGGCTAGCACGACCACCGCTGCTGCACGCTGGGCAAGCAGCCTATGCTGTGCCTGCTGGGGGATGCTGAGGCATGCCTTCCGTGCCTAGGTTCGTGCGATGTAGTTGCCCTGGCTTGCTCGCTGGGCACCATACCGAGGGGCAGGGACGAGGGGGCTAGCTCGTGATGGGCACGCATGGCCTGGTTGGCGCGGCCACCGCCTCCGCACGCTAGGCAAGCAGCCCATGCCATGCCTGCTGGGGGCTGCCGAGGCATGCCTCCCAGGACCATGGTCCATGCGACACGGCTTCCCTTGCTCGTTTGCTGGGCACTACGTTGAGGGTCAGGGAAGAGGGGGCTGGCTCGCGATGGGCGCCTGTGGCCTCACTGGCGCGCCCACTGCTGCTGCACGCTGGGCAAGCAGCCAAAGTTGCACCTACTAGGGGCTGTCGAGGCATGCCTCTCGTGCCCAGGGTCCCTATAACGCGGCCACCCTGGCTCCTAGCTGGGCACCATGTCAAGGGGCAGGGACGAGGGGGCTGGCTCGCGATGGGCGCCCGTGGCTTGGCTGGAGCGACCACCTCTGCCACACGCTGGGCAAGCAGCCCATGCCGTGCCTGCTGGGGGCTGCTGAGGCATGCCTCCTGTGCCCAGGGTTCATGCGATGCAGCTCCACTGGCTCATTCGCTGGGCACCATGTCAAGGGGCAGGGACGAGGGGGCTGGCTCGCCATGGGCGCCCAAGGCTTGGTTCGCGCGGCCACCACTGCCACACGCTGGGCATGCAGCCCATGCCGCGCCTGCTGGGGGCTGCCGAGGCATGCCTCCCGGGACCAGGGACCATGCGACGCGGCTCCCCTGGCTCGCTTGCTCGGCACTACGTCGAGGGTTAGGGACGAGGGGGCTGGCTCGCGATTGGCGCCCGTGGCCTGGCTGGTGCGCCCACTGCTGCCATACGCTGGGCAAGCAGCCCTTGCCCTGCCTATTGGGGGCTGCCGAGGTAAGCCTCCCGTGCCCAGGGTGCATGCGACACGGCTCCCCTGGCTCATTCGTCGGTTACAATGTGGAGGGGCTGGCTTGCAATGGGCGCCCGTGGCCTGGCTGGCGCGCCCACCGCTGCCACATGCAAGGAAAGCAGCCCATGCCATGCCTGCTGGGGGCTGCTGAGGCATGCCTCCGGTGCCCAGGGTTCGTGCGATGCAGCTCCCCTGGCTCGTTCGCGGGGCACCATGTCAAGGGGCAGGGACGAGGGGGTTGGCTCACGATGGGCGCCCATGGCCTGGTTGGCGCGACCGCCACTGCAACACGCTGGGCAAGCAGCCCATGCCGTGCCTGCTGGGGGCTGCCGAGGCATGCCTCCCAGGACCAGGGACCATGCGACGCGGCTCCCCTGGCTCACTCGCTCGGCACTACGTCGAGGGTCAAGGACGAGGGGGCTGGCTCGTGATGGGTGCCCGTGGCCTGGCTGGTGCGCCCACTGCTCCCATACGCTGGGCAAGCAGCCCTTGCCCTGCCTACTGGGGGCTGCCGAGGTAAGCCTCCCGTGCCCAGGGTCCGTGCGACGCGGCTCCCCTGGCTCGTTCGCCGGTTACAATGTGGAGGGGCTGGCTCGCAATGGGCGCCCGTGGCCTGGCTGGCGCGCCCACCGCTGCCACACGCAAGGAAAGCAGCCCATGCCATGCCTGCTGGGGGCTGCCGAGGCATGCCTCCGGTGCCCAGGGTCCATGCGACGCGGCTCCCATGGCGCGCTCGCTAGGCACTATGTTGAGGGGCTGGCTCGTGATGGGCGACCGTGGCCTGGCTGGCGCGCCCACCGCTGCCGCATGCTGGGCAAGGAGCCTATACCGTGGCTTCTAGGGCTGCCAAGTCGTGCCTCCTATGCCAACAGTCCATGCGACACGACTTCCCTGGCTCGCTCACTGGTTACTATGTCGAGGGGCTGGCTCGCGATGGATGCCGGTACCTGGCTGGTGTGCCCACCGCTGCCAGACGTTGGGCAAGCAGCCCATGCCGTGCCTGCTGGGGGCTGCCAAGGCATGCCTGTCATGCCCAGGGTCTGTGCGATGCAGCTCCCCTGGCTCGCTCGCTGTGCATTATGTCGATGGTCTGGCTCGCGATGGGCGCCCGTGCCCTAGCTGGCACGCCCACCGCTGCCGCACGCCGGGCAAGCCGCCCATACCATGCATGCTGGGGGTTGCCGAGACGTGCCTCTTGTGCCCAGGGTCCGTGCAATGCGGCTCCCCTAGCTCACTCACTGGGGATTATGTCAAAGGGGTGGCTCGCAATTGGTGTCTGTGTCCTGGCTGGCGCTGCCCCCGCTATAGCACGCTGGGCACGGAGCCCATACCGTGGCTGCTGGGGCTGCCGAGGCGTGCCCCCCATTCCCAGAGTCCGTGCGTCATTGCTTCCTTGGCTCGCTCGCTGCGCACACTATCATGGGGTTAGCTCACGATGGGCACTCGTGGCCTGCAGGCGCGGCCACCGCTGTTGCACGCTAGGCAAGCAGCCCATGCCGTGTCTGCTGGGGGCTGCCAAGGCATGCCTCTTGTGCCCAGGGTCCGTGCGATGCGGCACCCCCGGCTTGCTCGCTGGGCGCATGTCGAGGGGCAGGTACGAGGGGGCTGGCTCGCAATGGCCGCCTGTAGCCTGGCTGGCGCACCCACCACTGCCGCATGCTGGGCAAGCAGGGCATGCCATGCCTGCTGGGGGTGGTGAGGCATGCCTCCCATGCCCAGGGTCCATGTGACATGGCTCTCCCGGCTCACTCGCTAGGCTCCATGTCCAGGGGCAGGGACGAGGTGTCTGGCTCGCAATGGGCGCCCGTGGCCTGGCTGGCGCGCCCATCGCTGCCGCACACTGGGCAAGCAGCCCACGCCATGCCTTCTGGGGACTGCCTAGGAATGCTTCCCATGTCCAGGGCCCATGCATCGCAGCTCCCCTGGCTCACTCACTAGGCACAATGTCGAGGGTCAGGGATGAGGGGGCAGGCTCGAGAGGGGCGCCCGCGGCCTGGCTGGCCCCCCCACCGCTGCCGACTTGCTGGGCAGGTGGCCAATGCCAAGCCTGCTGGGGGCTGTGAGGCATGCCTCCCATGCACAGAGTCCCTATGACGCGGCTACCCTAGCTCGCACGCTGAGCACCATGTCGAAGGGCAGGGACAAGGGGCTTGCTCGCGATGGGCGCACGTGGCCTGGCTGGCGCGCCCACCGCTGCCGCACGCTGGGCAAGCAGCCTGTGCCGTGCCTGCTGGGTGCTACCGAGGCATGCCTCCCATGCACAGGGTCCCTGTGACACGGCTACCCTAGCTCGCACGCTGAGCACCATGTCGAGCGGTAGGGACAAGGGGGCTGGCTCGCGATGGGCGCCTGTGGCCAGGCTGGCTCGCCTACCGCTGCCACACACTGGGCAAGGGGCTCATGCCATGCCTGCTGGGGGCTGCCAAGGCATGCCTCCCATGCCTAGGGTGCGTGCGCCACGGCTCCCTTGGCTCGCTCGCTGGGCACTGCGTCGAAGGACAGGGACGACGAGGCTGGCTCGCAATGGGCGCCAGTAGCCTGGCTGGCGTGCCCACCGCTGCTGCACGCTGGGCAAGCAGCCCACGCCATGCCTGCTGGGGGCTGCCTAGGAATCCCTCCCGTGGTCAGGGTCCACGTGTTGCTGCTCCCCTGGCTCGCTCGCTGGGCAGAATGTCGGGGGTCAGGGATGAGGGGGCTGACTCGCGATGGGCGCCCGTGGCCAGGCTGGCACGCCCACAGCTGCCGCATGCTGAGCAAACAACCCATGCCATGCCTGCTGGGGGCTGCCAAGGCATGCTTCCCGTGCCCAGGGTCTATGCAACGTGGATCCCATGGCTCGCTTGCTGGGCACCATGCCGAGGGGCAGGGACAAGGGGACTGGCTCGCGATGGGCGCCTGTGGCCTGGCTGGTATGCCCACCACTGCCGCACGCTGGGTAGGCAGCCGATGCTGTGCCAGCTGGGGGCTGCGAGGCACACCTCCTGTCCCCAGGGTCCGTGCGACACAGCTCTCCTGGCTCGCTTGCTGGGCTCCATGTCGAGGGGCAGGGACGAGGGGGCTGGCTCGCGATGGGCGCCCGTGGCCTCGCTGGGGCGCCCACCGCTGCGGCATGCTGGGCAAGCAGCCCATGCCATGTCTGCTAGGGGCTGCCGAGGCATCCTCCCGTGTGCAGGGTGCATGTGACATGGCTCACTCGCTGGGCTCCGTGTCCAGGGGCAAGGATGAGGTGTCTGGCTCGCGATGGGCACCAGTGGCCCGGCTGGCGCGCCCACCGCTGCTGCACGCTGTGCAAGCAGCCCATGCCATGCCTGCCGTGGCTGCCGACGCATGCCACCCGTGCCCAAGGCCCATGAGACGCGGCTCCCCTGGCTCGCTCGCTGGGCACTACGTTGTGGGACAGGGACTATGGGGCTGGCTCGTGATTAGCGCCAGTGGCCTGGCTGGTGTGCCCACCGCTGCCGCACACTGGGCAAGCTGCCCTTGCCGTGCCTGCTGGGGGCTGGCAAGGCAAGCCTCCCGTGCCCAGGGTCCATGCAATGCAACTCCTCTGCCTCACTTGCTGAGCAGTGAGTGGAGGGACAGGGACGAGGGAGCTAGCTCGCGATGGGCGCCCGTGACCTGGCTGGCGCACCCACTGCTGCCGCACGCTGGGCAAGCAGCCCATGCCGTGCCTGCTGGGGGCTGCCGAGGCGTGCCTCCCATGCCCAGTGTCAGTGCGATGCAGCTCCCCTGGCTCACTCGCTGGGCACTATGTCGAGGGGCAGGCTCACGATGGGCGCCCATGGCCTCGTAGGCGCATCCATCGCTGCCGCACACTGGGTAAACAGCCCATGCCGTGCCTGCTGGGGGCTGCCGAGGCATTCCTCCCTTTCCCAGGGTCCGTGCGACGCGGCCCCCCTGGCTCGCTCGCTGGACACTACATCTAGGGACAGGGACGAGGGGGCTGGCTCGCGATGGTCATTCGTTACCTGGATGGCATGCCCACCGCTGCCGCACGCTGAGCAAGCAGCCCAAGCCGTGCCTGCTGGGGGCTGGCAAGGCAAGCCTCCTGTGCCCAGGGTCCATTCGATGCAACTCCTCTGCCTCACTTGCTGAGCAGTGAGTGGAGGGACAGGGACGAGGGAGCTAGCTCGCGATGGGCGCCCGTGACCTGGCTGGCGCGCCCACTGCTGCCGCACGCTGGGCAAGCAGCCCATGCCGTGCCTGCTGGGGGCTGCGGAGGTGTGCCTCCCATGCCCAGTTTCAGTGCGATGCAGCTCCCCTGGCTCGCTCACTGGGCACTATGTCGAGGGGCAGGCTCACGATGGGCGCACATGGCCTCGCAGGCGCATCCATCGCTGCCGCACACTGGGCAAACAGCCCATGCCGTGCCTGCTGGGGGCTGCCGAGGCATGCCTCCCTTTCCCAGGGTCCGTGCGATGTGGCTCCCCTGGCTCGCTCGCTGGACACTACATCTAGGGACAGGGACGAGGGGGCTGGCTCACGATGGGCATTCGTGTCCTGGCTGGCATGCCCACCGCTGCCGCACGCTGAGCAAGCAGCCCAAGCCGTGCCTGCTGGGGGCAGCCTAGGCATGCCTCCCTTGCCCAGGGTCCGTGCGACACAGCTCCCCTGACTCGCTTGCTGGGCACTATGTCAAGTGGGAGGGACAAGGGGGTTCACTCGTGATGTGCGCCCGTGGCATGGTTGGCGCGCCCAACGCTGCCGCACACTGGGCAAGCATCACATGCCATGGCTGCTGGGGGCTGCTGATGGGTGCCTCTCCTTCCCAAGGTCCGTGCAACGCAGCTCCCCTGGCTCATTTGCTGCGCACTATGTCGAGGGGTCGGCTTGGGATGAGTTACTGTAGCCTGGCTGGCGCGCCCACGACTGCCACACGCTAGGCTAGCAACCCATGCCATGCCTGCTGGGGGCTGCCGAGGAGTGCCTCCCGTGCCCAGGGTCCATGCGACGCAGCTCCCCTGGCTCGCTCGCTGGTGACTATGTCGAGGGGCTGGCTCGCGATAGGTGCCTGTGGCCTTGCTGGCGGGCCCACCGCTGCTGCACGTTAGGTGAGCAGCCCATGCCGTGCCTGCTGGGGGCTACCGAGGCATGCCTCCCGTGCCCAGGGTCCATGTGACCAGCACCCCTTGGTCACTCGCTGGGCACTACATCGAGGGACAGGGACGAGGGGGCTGTTTCGCGATGGGCATCTGTGGCCAGGCTCGCGTGCCCACCGCTGCCGCACGCTGGGCAAGCAACCCATGCCATGCCTGCTGGGAGCTGCCGAGGCATGCCTCCTGTGCCCAGGGTCCGTGCGACCAGCTCCCCTTGGTCGCTAGCTGGGCACTACGTTGAGGGACAGGGACGATGGGGCTGGCTCACAATGGGCATCCGTGGCCTGGCTGGCGTGCCCACCGCTGCCACACGCTAGGGAAGCAGCCCATGCCGTGCCAGGTGGGGGCTTCCGATGCATGCCTCTCCTTCCTAGGGTCCATGCAATACGGCTCCCCTGGCTCACGGGCTGCGCACCATATCGAGGGGCCGGCTCGCGATGGGCGCCTGTAGCCTGGCTGGCGCGCACTGCTGCCGTATGCTTGGCAAGCAGCCCAGGCCATGCCTGCTGGGGGCTGCCGAGACATGCCTCCCGTGCCTAGTGTCCGTGCGATGCGGCTCCCATTGCTCGCTCGCTGGGCACTACGTCGAGGGAGAGGGACGAGCGGGCTGGCTCGCGATGGGCATCAAGGGCCTGGCTGGCGTGCCCACCGCTGCCGCACGCTAGCGAAGCAGCCCATGCCATGCCTTCTGGGTGCTGCTGAGGCATTCCTGCCGTGCCCAGGGTCCATGCGATGCGGCTCCCCTGGCTTGCTCGCTGGGCACCATGTCGAGCGGCAGGGATGAGGGGGCTGGCACGCGATGGGCACCTGTGGCCTTGCTGGTGTGCCCACTGCTGCTGCACACTAGGGAAGCAGCCCATGCCGTGCCTGCTGGGGGATGCTGAGGCATGCCTCCTGTGCCAAGTGTTCGTGCGACGCAGCTCCCCTGGCTCTCTAGCTGGGCAGTAAGTGGAGGGGCAGGGACGAGGGGGCTGGCTCGCGATGGGCGCCCATGGCCTGGCTTGCGCACCCACAGCTGCTGCACGATGGGCAAGCAGCCCATGCCGTGCCTGCTGGGGGCTGCCAAGGCATGTCTTCTGTGCCCAGTGTCCTCACGACGCAGCTCCCATGGCGCGCTCGCTGGGCACTACGTTTAGG
>JAJFZO010000036.1:175000-212500 GCA_021397835.1 Moringa oleifera
AGTAGTAGGTACCATCAAACGAACTATAATTGATTTAATGAGCCATTCGCAGTTTCACAGTCTGAATTAGTTCATACTTACACATGCATGGCTTAATCTTTGAGACAAGCATATGACTACTGTCAAGATCAACCAGATAGCATCCTTGGAGACACCACGCCAACTAGGATTGAAGCGTGCCGCAAGGCTTGCTGAGGCCAAAGCTATCGCGATCATCGTTCAAAATCGATGGGACGTGGGACAAATGCTTTCGCTTGGACAGGCAGAGGCCGAGGCCACTCTTTTCGCAACACTTTTCGCACCTGAGGAGATGATTGAGTGCCCATGTGCCAAAGCAGCCACATGCCGAAGCAAGCCGCACTTAGAGCATGAGGCCCGGCTTAGGTTTCCACCCATGCCCGCAAGGGACATGGTGCAAAGACAACCAACTCGAATCGTTGAATTTCGTTTGTGAAGGCATGCAACATAGGGTCTCGATGTCACCCACGAAAAGCCAACGCATGGCTCACGTTGAACTAACGTGCTAGTCAATAGTTCGATGCGGGAGTATGGAGCCTACCAACGCGTATGACTAGATCACCACTCACACGCTGCACGTATAAATAGGCAGCAACAGCACCTAACGAGTTACAAGCAAACTAGCGAAAGACCAATCGATCATGCAGGTCGTCAACTGCCACCGCACCCAAGCCACTAAGTGCGAAATTGTTTCCATAGCGAGGGATGATTCTTCGATTGCAAGGGACCATCAATGAGATCTTGGCTGTAGGGGTGTCACGCGGTGCCCAGGCTGGCCGTGTGGCTCGCTCGATGCTAACGGTCGACGATCGTGTCGTTGATCATGCTGCACAACGAGCCCGCCCTGGCAAGTCTAAGCGTTAGGATCCAACCCCGCGTCCGTTGCCTCGAGGGCCTGCGATGAAGCACTCCGCATGCTCAAAATCCTCCCAGCGATTTGGCCCTCGCGTAGCATGCATCATCATTAGCTTCATCGCCCACACCGTCGTGCTTATCTAGCCACATCCCAGCTCATTATCCCACGATTTAGTGGATTTCGTTTGTTTTTACCACCGATGAGGCCTTGGCAGTAGGGGTGTCACGTAGTGCCCAGGCTGGTCGTGTGGCTCGCTCGATGCTAACGATCAACGATCATGTCGTCGATCGTGTTGCGCAACGAGTATGCCTAGGCAAGCCTGAGCATCTGGATCCAACCCCGTTTCTGCCACCTTGAGGGCCTACAACAAAGCACTCCGCATGCTCGAAATCCCCCCAATGATTTGGCCCTCGCGTAGCATGCATCATTGTTAGCTTGGCCGCCCACACCGTCGAGCTTGTCTAGCCACATCCCAGCTCATTATCCCACAATTTTTCTCATTTTGTTGCCCACAATTTAGCAGATTTCATTTCCCACATTTTCCCCACTCCGTTGGCTACTGATCGGGCATCCCACACTCTTTAGCCGATGTCGCCGGCCGCCTGCCTATTGGCGGTGGTGGTCGCCACAGCCACGCACCACCGGCTGGATGGGCAAGGCAGCAAGCCGCCCTACCCATGCCATGCGCGCTGGGTTCCCCAAGCCTAGCGCCTGCCCATGAGGGATGGGCAGGGGGGAGCATGCATGGCCCGTTGGCATGCAGCAAGCTAGGTGACCACTTCCCCCCTAAAGATTCTTAAATGAAATTTCACTCCCGGTAGGAGAGAAACATCAATATGTCTTAGCCGTCATAATGGATCTAAAAAATTATTTACTTGGAATTTTGAGCTGAAATTTTGTACATAAATGGATAATAATCATATCTACCACTAAAAAAATTTTCAAAATTTTCTTGGCACTAAATTTTTTTTAATGAATTTTCTACAGCCAAAAATAAAAAACAATCATTAAAAATAGCCCATGAGTCAAAATGATCCCAAACTTCAGGGGCAGACTCCTCATGAATTACATGATTTATTTGAGTCATTTTGGAACCAATTTCATAATGAAAAGACCATAAATTCATACCAATATCGCAACTGGGCATTGCGGCCAACAGGCTGGGGCAGTTGTGCCTCTGCCTGGCCCAGGGTGAATGCTGGCTGCCCTGTCCAGCGCAGCTCCAGCCACCCCATGGCTGCCCTTAGGGTCCATCACAGCCAGGGAACACAGCCAAGCCCAGCTTGCCCATGAAATCAACGCCAACAGCACGTGCCGAGCCTCACAGCATGCTTGCGGCTGGCTCGCGTGGGGCACCCCTGGCAAGATTGGCACCGTGCCTGCTAGGGACTACTGTGGCACCCCTAGCTCGCACGCTAGGCACCATGTCGAGGGGTAGGGACGAGGGGCCTGGCTCACGATGGGCGCCCGTGGTTGGTGCACCCACCGCTGCCGCACGCTGGGCAAGCAGCCCATGCCGTGCCAGCTGGGGGTTGCTGAGGCATGCCTCCCATGCCCAGGGTCCATGCAACGTGGCTCCCTTGGGCTTGCTCACTGGGCACCATGTCGAGGGGTAGGGACGAGGGGGCTGGCTCGTAATGAGTGCTAGTGGCCTCGCTGGTGTGTCCATCGCTGCCATATGCTGAGCAAGCAGCCCATGCCATGCCTGCTGGGGGCTACAAAGGCATGCCTCCCATGCCCAGGGTCTGTACAACGTGGCTCCCTTGGCTCACTTGCTGGGTAGTAAGTTGAAGGCCAGGGAAGAGGGGGCTAGCTCGTAATGAGCACACGTGGCGTGGCTGGCGCACCCACCACTTCCTCACGCTGGGCAAGCAGCCCATGTCGTGCCTGCTAGTGGCTACCGAGGCATGCCTCCCATTCCCAAGGATCTTGCAATGTAGTTTCCCTGGCTCGCTCGCTTGGCAGTAAGTCTAAGGGCAGGGATGAGGGAGCTGGCTCGCGATTGGGGCCCATGGACTGGCTGGCGCACCAACTGCTGCGGCACCCTAGGCAAGCAGCCCATGCTGTTCCTGCTGGGGGCTGCCGAGGCATGTCTCCCATCCCCAAGGTCTGTGTGATGCGGCTCCCTTGGCTTGCTCGCTGGGCACTATGTCGAGGGTCAGGGACGAGGGGTCGGCAAGCGATGGGCGCCAGTGGCCTGGCTGGCGCGCCCACCGCTGTCACACGTTGGGCAAGCTGCCCATGCCGTACCTGCTGGGGGCTGCCGAGGCATGCCTCCCATGCCTTGTGTCCCTGTAACGTGGCTCCCCTGGCTCGCTCACTGGGCAGTGCTTTACCGCGGGATAGCATCGAGTGACAAGTTTCTGTTAGATATATATACTTTTTCTTAGAGTAACACTTGGTTCCCAAATGCTTCCCGATATGTTTCCAAGTGTTTTTCCCTTGTGTTTCTCATCCTCTACAAGCCCAAAGGGCTTGCTTCTTTTTCTAGGTCATTATCTTAAGGGACGATTTCAAACCTCGGGGCATCGATTTTTGACAAGAGAGGGATAATTGTTGTGGGGGTTCGGGGGGGGGGGATACGGGGTAGGATGAATCGAAGCGACAAAGGGCTGATTCTACCCATGGCTCAGTGGGAATCACACTTCAAGGCAGCCCGCGAGGCTCCTCCACCTCGCGGGCTTGGCCAATGACACGTGTCTGTGGGGGCCGGGAGGCCCCTACTACAGGTCAACAATCGGGCAACGGGCGATTGCATCACCTCTAGCTCAAATTCTGACTTAGAGGCGTTCAGTCATAATCCAGCGCACGATAGCTTCGCGTCTTTGGCTTTTCAACCAAACGCGATGACTAATTGTGCGAATCAATGGTTCCTCTCGTACTAGGTTGAATTACTATCGTGACACAGGCATCAGTATGGTAAAACTAACCTGTCTCACGATGGTCTAAACCCAGCTCACGTTCCTTATTGGTGGGTGAACAATCCAACACTTGGTGAATTCTGCTTCGTAATGATAGGAAGAGCCGACATCTAAGAATCAAAAAGTAACGTTGCTATGAATGCCTGGCTGCCACAAGCCAGTTATCCCTGTGGTAACTTTTCTGACACCTCTAGCTTCAAATTTTGAAGGTCTAAAGGATCGATAGGCCACACTTTCACAGTTTGTATTTGTATTGGAAATAAAAATTAAACAAGCTTTTACCCTTTTGTGCCACACGAGATGTTTGTTCTCGTTGAGCTCATCTTAGGAAACCTGCATTATCTTTTAACAGATGTGCCGCCTCAACTAAACTCCCTATCTAACAATGTTTTTCGCCCGGATCGACCGGTCGAAACTGACCTTGGGTCCAAAAAAAGGGGCGATGCCCCGCCTTTGATTCACGGAATAAGTAATGGTCTTTCACTTTTACCGTTTTCAGCTTCCACTTATTCTACACCTCTCAAGTCATTTCACAAAGTCGGACTAGAGTCAAGCTCAACATGGTCTCCTTTCCCTGCTGATTCTGCCAGGCCCATTCCCTTGACTGTGATTTCGCTAGATAGTAGATAGGGACAGTGGGAATCTCGTTAATCCATTCATGCGCGTCACTAATTAGATGATGAGGCATTTGGCTACCTTAAGAGAGTTATAGTTACTCTGGCAGTTTACCCAAGCTTAGTTGAATTTCTTCATTTTGACATTCAGAGCACTGGGCAGAAATCACATTGCATGAGCATCCGCAGGGACCGTCGCAATGCTTTGTTTTGATTAAACAGTTGGATTCCCCTTGTCCATACCAGTTTTGAGTTAGTTGTTCGATGCCCGAGGAAGGCCCCCAAAGGAACCATTCCCAGTCCGTCCCTCGATCGGGATGCAGCGACCCGCTCTTAGAGCCAATCCTTTTCTTGAGGTTACAGATCCATTTTGTCGACTTCCCTTGCCTACATTGTTCCATCAACCACTGGGCATGGGTACGACCGGGCATGGGAGGCACTAGGTCCTCTGGATTTTCAATGGCCGCTGGGGGCGCATCGGACACCACGCGACGTGCGGTGCTCTTCCAGCCGCTGGACCCTAACTCTGGCTGAGCCGTTTCCAAGGTAGGCAGGCTATTAAACAAAAAAGATAACTCTTTTTGGGGCCCCCGTCAATGTCTTTAGACTCCCTAATGTTACGGTTAGCAGCCACGTCCTAGTTTTCAAGTTTTAACTAGATCCCCTTTCAAAGCTCGCACTGAGGCACTATCCGACGAGATTCCCCCATCTCTTAAGATTGACTAACCCATGTGCAAGTGCCATTCACATGGAACCTTTCCCCTCTTTGGCCTTCAAAGTTCTCATTTGAATATTTGCTACTACCACCAAGATCTACACCGATGGCCGCTCTGCCTGGGCTCGCGCCTTGGGTTTTGCGGTGACCACCGCACCACTTCTTACTTATTGCAGCTTGGCCCTTGCCCCAACGGCCAAGTATAGGTCGCGCGCTTCAACGCCATCCATTTTCGGGGCTAGTTGATTCGGCAGGTGAGTTGTTAAGCACTCCTTAGCGGATTTCCACTTCCATGACCACCGTTCTACTGTCTTAATCGACCAACACCCTTTGTGGGTTCTAGGTTAGTATGCAGTTGGGCACCATAACTCAGCTTTTGGTTCATACTGCGTCACCAGTTCTTGCTTACCAAAAATGGCCTACTTGGAGTTCTTGATTCCGTGGGACGGCTCAACGAAGCTGCCGCCCCGTATTACCTATTTAAAGTTTAAGAATAGGTCGAGGGAATTGAGCCCCTGATGCCTTTAACCATTGACTTTACCTGATAAAACTCGCATCTAAGCTCCAGCTATCCTAAGGGAAACTTTGGAGGGATCTGGCTACTAGACGGTTCGATTAGTCTTTCGCCCCTATACCCAGGTCAAACGAATGATTTGCATGTCCATATCACTGCGGGCCTCCACCAGAGTTTCCTCTGGCTTAGCCCTGCTAAGGCATAGTTCACCATCTTTCAGGTCCCGATAGGCTTGCTCGCACTCGAACCCTTCTCAAAAGATCAAGGTCAGTCAATGGTGCACTCGCGAGGGATCCCGCCAATTAGCTTCCTTGCGCCTTATGGGTTTACTCACCCGTTGACTCGCACGCATGTCAAACTCCTTGGTCCGTGTTTCAAGGTAGGTCGAATAGGGAGCCCGCTGGCTGATGTCAGGAGCATGCAAGTGCCAAAGCACCGCCTTGATGGCGAGCGCTGCCAGCCACGACCTCAACGACGATGTCTTCGCGAGCGTATCAAAGGCTCGGGCTTGGGTTGTTGTCGCGATCCGTATCAATCCGCACCTTGAGTCGATTGATGAACTGACTCATGGCCGGTCCACATCCGACCGAGGTGCATCGTCGATCCCCATCCGCTTCCCTCTCGACAATTTCAAGCACTTTTTGACCCTCTTTTCAAAGTCCTTTTCATCTTTCCCTCGCAGTACTTATTCACTATCGGTTTCTCACCCGTATTTAGCCTTAGACAAAATTTATCGCCCTATTGGGGCTACATTCCCAAACAACTCGACTCATCGATAGGGCCTTGTGGTGTGATAGGGCCTAGGCGAGACGAGGCTCTCACCCTCTCCAACGCTCGTTTCCAAGGGACTTAGGTCCTAGTCCATCGTTGAGGACGCTTCTCCAGGCTATAATTCGCACGTCGAGGGCATACGATTTTCAAGCTGCGTTTTTCCCGGTTCGCTCATCGTTACTAGGGGAATCCGTGTTAGTTTCTTTTCCTTCGCTTATTGATATGCTTAAACTCAGTAGGTGATCCCGTTGACCTGGGGTCGCATCTTGATTGATCAATCGTTGGGTTCGTGAGCCGCAAGTGAGCGACGCGCACACGTGGGAGCACGAGGCTTTCTTTATCATCGCCTAGTCATGACGCGGCATCGCTCGAGGCTCTTTTTAGGCCAACCGTGAGCCGTAGGAGCACGGGAGGCCAACATCCATCCCGCGATGGTCCCTCCCATCCCCGAAGGGATGCAGGGGGGTCAGAGGCAACGGTGCTTAACACCCAGGCAGACGTGCCTTAGGCTTGATGGCTTCGGGCGCAACTTGCGTTCAAAGACTCGATGGTTCATGAGATTCTGCAATTCACACCAAGTATCGCATTTCACTACATTCTTCATCGATGCGAGAGCTGAGATATCCATTGCCTAGAGTCATTTTAGACATTGTTTAGGAATGACACTACCACCAGCCCCGTACTTAGATCGAGGCAACTGAGGCATGCTTTTTCATTCGAGTTCCTTGTTGCATCCTGCGCTGTGAGTTTTGTTATTGCACGTGACGAGGGGCTTAGGCACGAGCCCGCGCATCCTTACCATGCGAGGCGGGACGAGGGGCTCGAGAGCCCTCTGCCCCGTCAGTGTGTTTACAATGTGTTCGCGGGTCGTTTCGCTGAGCGAGTTTTCAACAATGATCCTTCCGCAAGTTCACCTACAAAAACCTTGTTACAACTTCTCCTTCCTCTAAATGATAAGGTTCAGTAGACTTCTCGCGACATCATGAGCAGCGAACCGCCCACGTCGCCGCAATCCGAACACTTCATTGGAACATTCAATCGGTAGCAGCAGTGGGCGATGTGTACAAAGGGCAGGGACATAGTCAACGCAAGCTGATGACTCGCGCTTACTAGGAATTCCTCGTTGAAGACCAACAATTGCAATGATCTATCCCCATCACAATGAAATTTCAAAGATTACTTGGGCCTGTCAGCCAAGGCTATAAACTGGTTGAATACATAAGTGTAGCACACCTACGGCCTAGAACATCTAAAGGCATCACATACTTGTTATTGCTTCAAACTTCCTTGGCTTAAGCAACCATAGTCCCTCTAAGAAGCCGGCCATGGAGGGTCACCTCCACGTAGCTAGTTAGCAGGCTGAGGTCTCGTTCGTTAATGGAATTAACCAGACAAATCGCTCCACCAACTAAGAATGACCATGCACCACCACCCATAGAATTAAGAAAGAGCTCTCAGTTTGTTAATCCTTACTATGTTTGGACCTGGTAAGGTTCCCTATGTTGAGTCAAATTAAGCCATAAGCTCCACACATTGTGGTGCCCTTCCGTCAATTCCTTTAAGTTTCAGCCTTACGACCATACTTACGACCATAGTCCCCTCAGAACCTAAAACTTTGATTTCTTATAAGGTGCTAGCAGAGTCCTAAAGCCGACATCCGCTGATCTCTGGTCAGCATTGTTTATGGTTGAGATTATGATGGTATCTGATCATCTTCGAGCCCCCAACTTTCATTCTTGATTAATGAAAACATCCTTGGCAAATGCTTTCACAGTTGTTCATCTTTCATAAATCCAAGAATTTCACCTCTAACTATGAAGTACGAATACCTTCGACTATCCCTATTAATCATTACTCCGATCCCGAAGGCCAATAGAATAGGATCGAAATCTTATGATGTTATCCTATGCTAATGTATTTAGAGCGTAGGCTTGCTTTGAGCACTCTAATATCTTTAAAGTAACAGTGTCGAAGGCACAACCCAGCCAATTAAGACCAGGAGTGCATCGTTGGTAGTAGGGACGAGCTAACCGGGGCATATTGTAGGCAGACCGACCGACCCATCCCAAGGTCTAACTTCTAGCTTTTTAACTGTAACAACTTAAATATACGCTATTGGAGCTGGAATTACCGTGGCTGCTGGCACCAGACTTGCCCTCCAATGGATTGTACTCATTCCAATTACCAGACTCGAAGAGCCCGGTATCGTTATTTATTATCACTACCTCCCTGTGTCAGGATTAGGTAATTTGCGCGCCTACTGTCTTCCTTGGATGTGGTAGTCATTTCTCAGGCTCCCCCTTCGGAATTGAACCCTAATTCTTCGTCACCTATCACCACCATAGTAAGTGTCACACCGTCGGTTGCGGGATCAGTGCAACTCTAATGTGATGGCGCTAGATGCGTCCACCTAACCAGCCCAACTTTCTAAGCTCGCGTTGAAAAAGGAATAAGAGCCAACAATGCAAAACACAAAGTAAGAAGATGGTATTATAAGAACTCTTTCTCAACCTTTATTGAAAATAAAGAAACTCTTTACAAAAGAAGGGTCTCTCTTTAAGAGCACCCAAAGCCTCTAGCTACCCACACACTTGAGTTTGTATTACTCGATGTGTTCACAACTGAACCCAAGCCCCTTTTTCATACTAGTTGAGGAGTGTCCTACTCAAACACTCTCTCTTAGTTATCCCACGTTTTTTTTGATAGGCCACCCAATCTTGATCACGAATCTTTATCTCATTGAGGCTTATCTTCAAACTTTAGATATCATCCTTCTCTCGCAAGGACTCTCCTTGAGTCAATGATCTTATCTCCTTTGAAGTCTTCTCTAAGCCTTCTTATCTACTTTAAATTGATTTGGATAGGCTTGAGGAGGTGGTTTCCCTTCAGGACTCTTTTCGAGCCTTATCTCTCTTGGCTCTCGAGATAAACATCTCTTTCTTATCCTTCTATTGCCTTGTTCCTCCTCTAGCCAATAGCCATATCCTTTCTTTGTGGAATATCTTTGCTTGCTGGACTTTCCATCCATGCCAAGCTGGGTTCTTGAATTCTGGATTGTGTTCCCATCACTAGACATTTTTGCACCACCATGTGCTGGTGCTTGCTTGAGGCATCTTTGTCACTTTCCGCTTAAGTTGGCTTATAGGTCTGTTTCTGTGCTTCATCCCTCGCTCCACAACGTTCCCAACTCACCATCGAATCTGCACTGTAAGTATGAAACTCCATTTCTCACCAAGTCTCCCGCATTCGTTTTTATATCTAACTCATATGTTTCTGCCTTGCTAGCGTGGTCCTCCACACTTATAGGTCCGGGCATGGAGCAAGACTCAACATGCCTAGCGACCAGGTCCCTGGGACGAAAGGGTTGGCTCGCGATGTGCGCTCATGGCCTAGCCAGCGTGACCACAGTTACCGCATGCTGAGCAAGCAGCCCATGCCATGCCTGCTGAGGGCTACCAAATCGTTCATCCCATGCCCAAGGTCCATGCTACGCGGCTCCCCTGGCTCGCTCGCTGGGCATTATTTCGAGTGGTAATAACGAGGGGGCTTGCTCACGATGAGCGCCTGTGGCCTGGTTGGCGAGCCCACCGCTACCTCAAGCTGGGCAAGCAACCCATGTCATGCCTATTGGGGGCTGCCGAGGCATGCCTCCCATGCCCAGGGTCCATGCAACGCAACTTCCCTAGCTCACTCACTAGGCACCATGTCAAAGGGCAAGGATGAGGGGGCTGGCTTATGATAGGCGCTCATGACCTAGCTGACGCTTCTACCACTGCCGCACACTGGGCAAGCAACCCATGCCATCCCTGTTGGGGGCTGCCGTGGCATACCTCCCATGCCCAGTGTTTGTGCGATGCGGCTCCCCTAGCTCACTCGTTGGGCACTATGTCGAGGGTTGGGGATGAGGGAGCTGGCTCTCGATGGGCGCCACTGGCCTGGCTGGAACGCCTACAGCTGCCGCACGCTGGGCAATTGGCCCATGCCATGCCTGCTGGGGGCTGCCGAGGCATGCCTCCCGTTCCTAAGGTTCATGCGACGCGTCTCCCCTGGCTTGATTGCTGGGCACAATGTCGAGGTTCTGGGTCGAGAGGTTTGGCTCATGATGGGTGCTCGTGGCCTAGGTGGTGTGACCACAATTACCGCACATTGGGCAAGAAGCCCATGCCGTGCCGGCAGGGGGCTGCCAAAGCGTGCATCCCGTGCTCAGGGTCCGTGCGACGCGGCTCCCCTGGCTCGCTCGCTGGGCACTATGTCGAGTGGCAGTGATGAGGGGGCTTGCTCACGATGGGTGCCCGTGGCCTAGCTAGCACGCCCACTACTGCCTCAAGCTGGGCAAGCAGCCCATGCCATGCCTGTTGGGGGTCACCGAGGCATGCCTCCGGTGACCAAGGTTCGTGTGATGCGGAACCCCAGGCTCGCTCGTTGGGCACTAAGTCGAGGGGCAGGGGCAAAGGGGCTAGCTCGTGATGGGAGCCCGTGGCCTGGCTGGCGCGCCCACCGTTGTTGCATGCTGGGCAAGCAGCCCATGCCGCGCCTGTTGGGGGCAGTTGAGGCTTGCTTCCCACTCCCAGGGTCCATGGGACACGGCTCCCTTGGCTCGCTCAATGGTTATAATGTCGAGGGGCTGGCTGGCGATAAGCACCCGTGGCCTAGCTGACGCGCCCACCGTAGCCGCACTCTGGGAAAGCAGCCCATGCCATGCCTGCTGGGGGCTGCTGATGCGTGCCTTCTGTGCCTAAGGTCCATGCGACGTGGCTCCCCTGGCTCGCTCACTGGGCACTATGTTGAGGAGTTGGTGCATGATGGTCGCCCGTGGCTAAGCTAGTGTGCCCACCGCTACCGCATGTTGGGCAAGCAGCCCATGCCGTGCCTGCTTGGGGCAGCTGAGGCATGCATCTGGTGCCCAGGGTCTGTACGACGTGGCTCCCTTGGCTTGCTCGCTGGGCACTATGTCGAGGGGTAGGGGCGAGGGGGCTGGCTCGAGATAGGCGCCCGTGGCCTGGCTGGCACGCCCACTACTATAGCAAGCTGGGCAAGCAGCCCATGCCGTGCCTATTAGGGGTTGCCGAGGCATGCCTCCCGTTTCGAGGGTCCATACGAAGCAGCTCCCATGGCTCGCTCGATGGTTACTATGTCGAGGGGCTGGCTCGCGATGAACGCCCGTGGCTTGGCTAGCGTGGCCACCGCTGCCGCACACTGGGCATGCAGCCCATGCGGTGCCTATTGGGGGCTGCCAAGGCGTGCCTCCCATGCCCAGGGTTCATGCAACGCGGCTCCTATGGCTTGCTTGCTGGTTACTATATCGAGGGGCTGGCTCACGATGGGCGCCAGTGGCCAAGCTAGCGCGCCCACCGCTGCCGCATGCTAAGAAAGCAGCCCATGCAGTGCCTGTTAGGGGCTGCAAAGGCGTCCCTTCTATGCCCGGGGTCCATGTAACGTGGGTTCCCTAGCTCGCTCGCTGGTCACTATGTCGAAGGGTTGGCACATGATGGGCGCCTGTGGCATGCCTCCTGTGCCCACCGCTGCCGGACGCTGGGCAAGCAGCCCATGCCGTGCCTGCTGGGGGTAGCCGAGGCATGCCTCCCTTGCTCAAGGTCCGTGCGACATGGCTCCCTTGGCTCGTTCGTTGGGTACTATGCAAAGAGGCAGGGACAAGGACGCTAGCTCGTGATGGGCGCTCGTGGCCTGGCTGGCGCACCCACCGCTGTCGCACGCTTGGCAAGAAGCCCATGTGATGCCTGCTGAGGGCTGCTGAGGCATGACTCCCATGCCCAGGGTGCATGCGACGCGGCTCCCTTGGCTCACTCACTGGGCACTACATCGAGCGATAGGCGAAAGTGGGATGGCTCGCAATGGGCGCCTATGGCTTGGCTGGTGCGCTCACCCTTGTCGCACGCTGGGCAAGCAACCCATGCAATGCCTACTGGGGGCTGTCGAGGCATGCCTCCCGTGCCCAGTGTTCGTGCAATGTGGACCCCCTAGCTCGTTGGGCACTATGTCGAGGGGTAGTGACGAGAGGGCTAGCTCATGATGTGCGCCCACCGATGCCGCAAGCTGGGCAGGCAGCCCATGCCATGCCTACTGGGGGCTGCCGAGGCATGCCTTCGGTGACAAGGGTCTGTGAGACGCGACACCCCTGGCTTGCTCACTGGGCACTATGTCGAGGGGCAGGACGAGTGGGCTGGCAAGCGATGGGCGCTAATGGCCTAGTTGGCGCGCTCATTGCTGCCGCACGCTGGGCAAGTTGCCCATGCCGTGCCTACTGGGGGCTATTGAGGCATGTCTCTCGTGCCCAGTTTCCGTGTGATGCGGCTCCCCTAGCTCACTCACTAGGCAGTACTTTACCGAGGGACAACATCGTGGGACTAGTTTTTGTTAGATATATGTATTTTTTATTGGAGTAACACTTGGTTCCCCAATGCTTCCCGATATGTTTCCAAGTGTTTTTCCCTTTTGTTTCTCATTCTCTACAAGCCCAAAGGACTTGCTTCTTTTTCCAGGTCATTATCTTGAGGGACGATTTTAGACCTTGGGGCATCGATTGTCGAAAAAAGAGGGACGAATCGAAGCGACAAAGGGCTGAATCTCAGTGGATCGTGGCAGCAAGGCCACTCTGCCACGATCCAATACCTCATCGTGTATTTAAGTCATCTGCAAATGATTCTTCCAGTCGCTCGGTGGGAATCATACTTCAAGGCAGCCCACGAGGCTCCTCCACCGCACTGGCTTGGCCAGCGACATGTGCCTTTAGGGACCGGGAAGCCCTTACTGTAGGTCGGTAATCGGGCGATGGACGCATGCATAGCTTCTAGCTTGGATTTTGACTTAGAGGTGTTTTGTCATAATCAAGTGCACGGTAGCTTCGTGCCACTGGGTTTTCAACCAAGCGCGATGACCAATTGTGCGAATCAACGGCTCCTCTCGTACTAGGTTGAATTACTATTGCGATGTGGGCATCAATCAGGTAAAACTAACCTATCTCACGACAGTCTAAACCCAGCTCACGTTCCCTATTAGTGGCTGAATAATCTAACACTTGGTGAATTCTGCTTCACAATGAAAGGAAGAGTTGACATCGAAGGATCAAAAAACAACGTCCCCATGAACGCTTGGCTGCCACAACCCAGTTATCCTTGTGGTAACTTTTTTAACACCTCTAGCTTCAAATTTCGAAGGTCCAAAGGATCGATAGGCCACGCTTTCACGGTTCGTATTCGTATTGGAAATCAGAATCAAACGAGCTTTTACCTTTTTGTTCCACACGAGATTTCTGCTCTCGTTGAACTCATCTTAGGACACTTGCGTTATGTTTTAACAGATATAATGCCCCAGCCAAACTCCCCACCTGACAATGTCTTCTGCCTGGATCAGCTGGTCGAAGCCGACCTTGGGTCCAAAAAGAGGGGCGACCCCCCTCCTCTGATTCACGAAATAAGTAAAATAACGTTAAAAGTAGTGGTATTTCACTTTCTCCATTTTTAGCTCCCACTTATCCTACACTGCTCAAGTCATTTCATAAAGTCAGACTAAAGTCAAGCTCAACCGAGTCTTCTTTCCCCGCTGATTCTGCTAAGCCCATTCCCTTGGCTGTGGTTTTGCTAGATAGTAGATAGGGACAGTGGGAATCTCATTAATCCATTCATGCGCGTCATTAATTAGATGATGAGGCATTTGGCTACCTTAAAAGAGTCATAGTTACTCCCGCCATTTACCCGTGCTTGGTTGAATTTCTTCACTTTGACATTTAGAGCACTGGGCAGAAATCACATTTGTTAGCATCCGCAAGGACCATCGCAGTGCTTTGTTTTAATTAAAATGTCATATGCCCCTTATTTGTACTAGTTCTGAGTTAGTTATACAACGCCCGGGGAAGGCCCCCAAAGGAACCGTTCCCAGTCCGTCCCCTAGCTGGCACGTGGCAACCGCTCTCATCACGGGAGCAGCTCGAGCCATCCACTGACAGCCGACGGGTTTGGGACTGGGACCCCTGTGCCTAGCCCTCAGAGCCAATCCTTTTCCTGAGGTTACGGATCCATTTTACTGACTTCCCTTGCCTACATTGTTTCATCGACCAGAGGCTGTTCACCTTGGGGACCTGATGCAGTTATGAGTACGACTAGGCGTGGGAGGCACTCGATCCTCCGAATTTTTAAGGGTCACCAGGGGTGCATCAGACACCATGCGATGTGCGGTGCTCTTCCAGCCACTAGACTCTACCTCCAACTAAGCCATTTCCAGGGTGGCCAGGCCGTTAAACAGAAAAGATAACTCTTTTTGGGGCCCTCATCGACGTATCCAGACTCCCCAACGTTACCGTCAGCCGCCACGTCTCGGTTTCAAAATTTTAACCGGATCCCCTTTCGATGCTCATGCTGAGCAGCTATCCGACGAGCTTCCCCCATCTCTGAGGATCGACTAACCCACGTGCAAGTGCCGTTCACATGGAACCTTTCCCCTCTTCGGCCTTCAAAGTTCTCATTTGAATATTTGCTACTACCACCAAGATCTGCACCTATGGTCGCTCTGTCCAGGCTCGCGCCCTGAGTTTTGCAGCGACCACCGTGCCCTCCTACTCATTAGGGCTTGGCCCTTGCCCCAACGACCGGGTATAGGTCGCGTGCTTCAACGCCATTCATTTTTGGGGCTAGTTGATTGAACAGGTGAGTTGTTACACACTCTTTAGCGGATTTCGACTTCCATGACTATCGTCCTACTGTCTTAATCGACCAACACCATTTGTGGGCTCTAGGTTAGTGCGCAGTTAGGCATCGTAACCTAGCTTCTGGTTCATCCCGCATCGCCAATTTCGCTTACCAAAAATGGCCCACTTAGAGCTCTCAATCTGTGGGATGGCTTAACGAAGCAGCCGCCCCATACTACCTATTTAAAGTTTGAGAATAGGTCGAAGGCAGGTGCCCATGATGCCTCTAATCATTGGCTTACCCTAATAGAACTCACATCTGAGCTCTAGCTATCCTGAGGGAAACTTCAGAGGAAACCAGCTACTAGATGGTTCGATTAGTCTTTTGCCCTTATACCTAAGTTAGACGAACCATTTGCATGTCAGTATCGCTACGGGCCTCTACTAGAGTTTCCTTTGGCTTCGCCCCACTCAGGCATAGTTCACCATCTTTCGAGTCCTAACAGGCATGCTTGCACTCGAACCCTTCTCAAATGATTGAGATCAGTCGATGGTGCACTCGCGAGGGATCCTGCCAATCAGCTTCCTTGCACCTTACGAGTTTACTCGCCCATTGACTCGCATGCATGTCAGACTTCTTGGTCCGTGTTTCAAGACGGTTTGAATAGGGAGCCCGCTGACCGACGCCGAAAGAGCGCAAGTACCGAAGCACCATCACGATGGCACGAGCTGCCAGCCATGATCTCGAAGACGACGTCTCTACGAGCATATCAAAGGCTCAGGCTTGGGCCGTCGTCGCGATCTACATCGGTCCATACCTCGAGTTGATCAACGAACCGGCTCGTGGCCGTTCCACATCCAACCGAGGTGCATCGCTGGCCCCCATTCATTTCCCTCCCGATAATTTTAAGCATTCTTTGACTTTCTTTTCAAAGTCCTTTTCATTTTTCCCTTGCGATACTTGTTCATTATCGGTCTCTCGCCCATATTTAGCCTTGGACGAAATTTTCCTCCCTATTGGGGCTGCATTCCCAAACAACCCGACTCGTTTACAGCGCCTTGTGGTGCGACACAGTCTGAGCGAGACAGAGGAATCCTTGTTAGTTTCTTTTCCTTCACTTATTGATATGCTTAAACTCAGCGGGTGGTCTCGCTTGACCTTCTGTTGCATCTCGATCGATCGATCATTGGGTTCGTGAGTTGCGAGCGAGCGACATGCGCATGAGGGAGTACGAGGCCTTTTCTACAACCACCAAGCCGTGACGCGGTGTCACTCGAGGCTTTTTTTTAGGCCAACCGTGAGCCGAAGGCGCACAGGAGGCCAACATCTACCCCATGATGGTCCCTCCCCTCCTAGAAGGGATGCGGGTGGGTGGGGGGGTCGGGGGTGATGGTGCTTAACACTCAGGCAGATGTGCCCTCAACCTGATGGCTTTGGGTGCAACTTATGTTCAAAGACTCGATGGTTCACTCGATTCTACAATTCACACCAAGTATCGCATTTCATTACATTCTTCATCGATGCGAGAGCCGAGATATCCATTGACGAGAGTCATTTTTGACATCGTTTAGGGATGACACGACTGCCAGCCGCGCACCGAGATCGAGGTGACTAGGGCGTGCTTTTTCATTTGAGTTCCTTGGCGCATGCCATGCTGTGTGTTTTGTTGTTGCGCGAGACGAGGGGCTTGGGCGTGAGCCTGCGCACCCTTGCAACGTGAGACAGGACAAGGGGCTCGAGAGCCCATCGCCCTGCCGGTGTGTTTATAACGTGTTCGCAAGTTGTTTCGCTGAGCAAATTTTCAACAATGATCCTTCCGCAGGTTCACCTACGGAAACCTTGTTACAACTTCTCCTTCCTCTAAATTATAAGGTTTAGTGGACTTTTCACGACGTCGCGAGCAGCGAACCGCCCACGTTGTCGCGATCTGAACACTTCACCGGACCATTCAATCGATAGGAGTGACGGTCGGTGTGTACAAAGGGCAGGGACGTAGTCAACGTGAGCTAATTACTCGTGCATACTAGGAATTCCTCGTTGAAGACCAATAATTGCAATGATCAATCCCCATCACGATGAAATTTCAAAGATTACCCGGACCTATCGCCCAAGGCTATAAACTTGTTGAATACATCAGTGTAGCGGGCATGCCTCAAACTTCCCAAATTTTTCCCACTGATGAGGCCTTAGTAGCAGGGGTGTAACATCGTGCCCAGGCTGGCCATGTGGCTCGCCTGATGCTAACGGTCGACGATCATTTCGTTGATCGCACTGCACAACGAGTCTGCCTAGGCAAGCATGAGCGTCGGGATCCAACCTTGTGTCTGCCACCTCGAGGGCCTACGACAAAGCACTCCACATGCTCGAAATCCTTCTGGCGATTTGGCCCTCGCGTAGCGTGCATCATCGTTAGCTTCGCCACCACACCATTGAGCTTGTCTAGCCACATCCCAGCTCATTATCCCACGATTTTTCTTGTTTTATTGCCCACAGATTAGCGGATTTAATTTCCCTTATTTTCCCCACTCTGTGGGCTACTGATCGGGCATCCTACACTCTTTGACCGACGTCGTCAGCTGCCTGCTTGCTAGTGGTGGTGGCTGCCATAGCTATGCACCACCGGTTGGATGGGCAAGGCAGCAAGCCTCCCTGCCCATACCATGTGCGCTGGGTTCCCCAAGCCCAGCGCCTGCCCATGTGGGATGGCCTAAGGGGAGCACGAATGGCCCGTTGGCACCCAGCAAGCTAGGTGACCACCTCCCCCCTAAAGAGTCTTAAATGAAATTTCACTCCCGACAGGAGAAAACATCAATATGTTTGAGCAGTCATAATGGCTCTAAAAAATTACTTACCTTGAATTTTGAGCTGAAACTTTGTACATAAACGGAGAATAATCATATCTACCACTAGAAAAAATTTCAGAATTTTTTGAGCACCAATTGTTTTTAATGAATTTTCTACAACCAAAAATTGAAAAAATCATCAAAAATAGCCTATGAGCGGAAATGAACCCAAACTCCAGGGGCAGACTCCTCATAAATTACACAATTTATTTGAGTCATTTTGGGATAAATTCCGTGATGAAAAGACCGTCAATTCACACCAATTTTGCAAGTGGGCATTGCGACCAGCAGGCTAGGGCAGCTGTGCCTTTGCCTGGCCCAAGGTGCATGCTGGTTGCCCTGTCTAGTGTAGCTCCAGCCACCACATGGCTAGCTTCAGGGTCCATCACAGCCAGGGGACATGGCCAAGCCCAACTTGCCCATGAAATCAATGCCCATAGCACGTGTCGAGCCTCAAAGCACGCTCATGGCAGGCTAGTGTGGGGTGCCCCTGGCAAGGCTGGCACCGTGCTTGCTGGGCATTGCTGTGGAACCCCTGGCTCGCACACTAGACAACATGTCAAGGGACAGGGACGAGGGGGCTGGCTCGGGATGGGCGACCATGGCCTGGCTGGCGCACGTGCTGCTCCCGCATGCTGGGCTAGCAAGCCACGCCGTGCCTACTGGGGGCTGCTGAGGCATGCGTCCTGTGCCCAGGGTCCGTGTGATGCTGTTCCCCTAGCTCACTCATTGGGCAATAAGTCGAGGGGGCTGGCTAGCGATGGGCACCTGTGGCCTGGCTGGCCCGCCCACCGCTACCGCACGTTGGGCAAGCAGCCTTTGCCGTGCCCGCTGGGGGTTGCCGAGGCATTCCTCCCATGCCTAGTGTCCGTGCGACGAGCTCCCCTAGGTCGCTCACTGGGCATCATGTCGAGGGGCAGGGACGAGGGGGCTGGCTCGCGATTGGAGCCCATGGCCTGGCTGGCGCGCCCACCGCTGCTGCACACTGGGCTAGCAGGCCATACCGTGCCTACTGGGGGCTGCTGCGGCATGCCTCCCGTGCCCAGGGTGCGCGCAACGCTGCTCCCCTAGCTCGCTTGCTGGGCAATAAGTGGAGGGGCAGAGGCAACGGTGCTTGACACCTAGGCAGACCTGCCTTCGACCTGATGGTTGCGGGCGCAACTTGCGTTCAAAGACTCGATGGTTCACAAGATTCTACAATTGACACCAAGTATCGCATTTCGCTACATTCTTCATCGATGAGGGAGTTAAGATATCCATTTCCGGGAGTCATTTTAGAGATTATTTAGGGATGACACGACCGCCAGCTGCGCACCGAGATCGAGGCGACTGGGGCATGCTTTTTCACTTGAGGAGGAGATGATGACTCACGCTTACTAGGAATTCCTTGTTGAAGACCAACAATTGCAATGATCTATCCCCATCACGATGAAATTTCAAAGATTACTCGAGCCTGTCGGCCAAGGCTATAAGCTCGTTGAATACATCAGTGTAGCGCAGTGCGGCCCAGAACATCTAAAGGCATCACAAACCTGTTATTGCGTCAAACTTCTTTGGCCTAAGTGTCCATAGTTCCTCTAAGAAGCAAGCCATGGAGTATCACCTCCACGTAGCTAGTTAGCTGGCTGAGGTCTCGTTCATTAATGGAATTAACCAGACAAATTGCTCTACCATCTAAGAACGGCCATGCACCACCACCCATAGAATCAAGAAAGAGCTCTCAGTTTGTCAATCCTTACTATGTCTGGGCCTGGTAAGTTTCCCCGTGTTGAGTTAAACTAAGCCACAGGCTCTACTCCTAGTAGTGCCCTTCCGTCAATTCCTTTAAGATTCAGCCTTGCGACCATACTCCCCTCGGAACCCAAAGACTTTGATTTCTCATAAGGTGCCAGCAGAGTCCTAAAAGCAACATCCGCTGATCCCTGGTCGGCATCGTTTATGGTTGAGACTAGGACGGTATCTAATCATCTTCAAGCCCCCAACTTTCATTCTTGATTAATGAAAACATCTTTGGCAAATGCTTTCGCAGTTGTTCGTCTTTCATAAATCAAAGAATTTCACCTCTGACTATGAAATACGAATGCTCCCGACTGTCCTTGTTAATCATTATTTCGATCCCAAAGGCCAACAGAATGGGATCGAAATCCTATGATGTTGTCCCTTGCTAATGTATTCAGAGTGTAAGCTTGCTTTGAGCACTCTACTTTCTTCGAAGTAATAGCACCGAAGGCACGACCTGACTAATTAAGGCCAGGAGTGCGTCGTCGGCAGTAAGGATGAGCCAACCGGTGCACACCATAGGTGGATCGGTCGACCTTTCCCAATGTCAAACTACGCACTTTTTTACTACAAACAACTTAAATATACACTATTGGAGCTGGAATTACCACGGTTGCGGGCACCAGGCTTGCCCTTCAATGGATCTTTGTTAAGGGATTTAGATTGTACTCACTCCAATTGCCAGACTCGAAGAGCCCGGCATTGTTATTTATTGTCACTACCTCCCCATGTCACGATTAGGTAATTTACACGCCTACTGCCTTCCTTGGATGTGGTAGCAGTTTCTCAGGCTCCCTCTCAAGAATTGAACCCCAATTCTCTGTCACACGTCACTACCATAGTAGGCAACTATCCTACCATCAAAAGTTATTAGGGCAAGAATTTGAATGATGCATCACCAACACGATGGCCTTACGATCCGTCGAGTTTATCATGAATAATCATAGCAATGGGCGAAGCCCGCATCGACCTTCTATCTAATAAATGTGCCCCTTCTAGAAATCAAGGTTTGTTGCACGTATTGGCCCCAGAATTACTACGATTATCCGAGTAGTAGGTACCATCAAACAAACTATAACTGATTTAATGAGCCATTCGCAGTTTCACAGTCTAAATTAGTTCATACTTACACATGCATGGCTTAATCTTTTAGACAAGTATATAATTACTAGCAAGATCAACCAGGTAGTATCCTTTGAGATGCCGCGCCAACTAGGATCGAAGCATGCTGCAAGGCTCGTTGAGGCCAAAGCTGTCGCGGTCATCATTCAAAATTGATGGGATGTGGGATAAATGCTTTTACTTGGACAGGCAGAGGTGAAGGCCACTCCTATCGCAACATTTTTTGCACCCGAAGGGACGATCGAGCATCAATCTGCCAAAGCAACCGCATGCCGAAGTAAGCCGAGTTTGGAGCACGAGGCCCAACTGAGGTTTCCACCCAGGTCCGCGAGGGACATAGTGCAAAGACAGTCGACTCGAATCGTCAAATTTCGTTTGTGAAGGCACGCCACACATGGTCCCGATGTGACCCATGAAAAGCCAAGGTATGGCTCAGGGTCGAGCTTGAAGCAACGTGCTAGCCGATAGTTCGATAGGGGAGCATGGAGCCTACCAACGCGCATCACTAGATCACCACTCACACGTTGCGCGTACAAATGGGCAACAACAGCACCAAATAAGCTACAAGCGGATGAGCGAAAGAGCCATCGATCATGCAGGTCCTCGAGGGTCACCGCGCCCAAGTCGCTAAGCGCAAAATTGTTTTAATAGTGAGGGATGATTCTTCGATGGCAAGGGACCATCGATGAGGCCTTGGCAGCAGGGGTGTCACGGGGTGCCCAAGCTGGCTATCTGGGTCACTCGGTGCTAACGGCTGATGATCGTGTCGTCAATCGCACTGCACAATGAGTCCGCCTCGGTAATTCTGAGCATCAGGATCCAACCCCGCGTTCACTACCTCGAGGGACTGCGATGAAGCACTTTGCATGCTCGAAATCCCCCCAGCGATTTGGCCCTTGCGTAGCATGGCTTTGTCTAGCCATATCCCGGCTCATTATCCCATAATTTTTCTCATTTTATTGCTCACAATTTAGTGGATTTTGTTTCCCACGTTTTCCCCACTCCATTGGCCACTGATCGAGCATCCCACACTCTTTGGTCGACGTCGCTGTCGCTTACCTACCGACGGTGGTGCCCGTCACATCCACGCACCATCAGTTGGATGGGCGAGGCAACAAGCCGCTCTGCCCATGCCATGTGCGCTAGGTTCCCCAAGCCTAGCGCTTGCCCATGTGGGATGGGTAGGGGGAGCACGCATGGCCCGTTGGCACCCAGCATGCTTGGTGACCACCTCTCCCTAAAGAGTCTTAAATGACATTACACACTGGGCAAGAGGAAACATCAATTAGTCTGAGCCATCATAATGGGTCTAAAAAATTATTTACTTTGAATTTTAAGCTGAAATTTTGTACATACATGGACAATAATCATATCTATCACCAGAAAAAATTTCAGAATTTTCTACACCAAAAAATTGAAAAAATCATCAAAAATAACCCGCAAGTTAAAATGATCCTAAACTTCAGGGGCAGTCTCCTTTGAATTATACGATTTATTTGAATCATTTTGGGACCAATTCCATGATGAAAAAGACAGTCAATTTACACCAATTTCGCAAATGGGCATTGCGGCCTGCACGCTAGGGCAGCTATAACTCTGTCTGGCCAAGGGTGCAAGCTGGCTGCCCTGTCCAGTGCACCTCCAGCAACCCCATGGCTGCCCTCAGGGTCCATCACAGCCAAGGGACATGGCCAAGCCCAGCTTGCCCATGAAATTTACGCCCACAGCACGTGCCGAGCCTCACAGCGTTCTCGTGGCAGGCTCGCGTGGGGCGCCCCTGGCAAGGCTGGTGTCGTGCCTGCAGGGGAATGCTGTGGCTCCCCTGGCTAGCACACTGGGCAGTAAGTCGAGGGGCAAGGATGAGGGGGCCAGCTCACGATTGGAGCCTGTGGCCTCGCAAGCGCACCCACCGGTCTCGCATGCTGGGAAAGAAGCCCATGCCGTGCCACCTGGTGGCTACCAAGGCGTGCCTCTCGTGCCTAGAGTCTGTGTGACGCGACTCCCCTGGCTCACATGCTGGGCACTATGTCGAGGGGCATGGAGGAGGGGGAGGACTCGCGATGGGCGCCTATGGCCTGGCTAGCGTGCCCACCGCTCTCGCACGCTAGGCAAGAAGCCCATGCCAAGCAACCTGGTGGCTGTCGAGGTGTACGTCCTGTGCCCAGGGTCCGTGTGATGCGCCTCCCCTGGCTTACTCACTCGGCACTATGTCTAAAGGCAGGGACGAGGAGGTCGGCTCACGATGGGAGGCTGTCGCTTGGCAAGCGTGCCCACTGCTCCCGCACGCTGGGCAATAAGACCATGCCACACAACCTGGTGGCTGCCGAGGCATGTCTCCTGTGCCCAAGGTCCGTGCGAAGTGGCTCCCCTAGCTAGCTCACTGGGCACTTTGTCGAGGGGCACGGACGAGGGGGCCGGCTCATGGTGGGAGCCTGTCGCCCAACATGCGCGTCGACCGCTACCGCACTCTAGGCAAGAAGGCCATGCCATGGAACCTGGTGGCTGCTAAGGCATGCTTCTTGATCCCAGGGTTCGTGCGATGCGGCTCCCCTGGCTCGCACATTGGGCACTATGTCGAGGGCAGGGACAAGGGGCCGGCTCGCGATAGGCGCCCGTGGCCTGGCTAACGCACCCACCGCTCCCCCACGGGGCAAGAAGCCCATGCCACGCAACCTAGTGGCTGTCAGGGCATGCCTCCTGTGCCCAAGGTCTGTGCGACGTGGCTCCCCTGGCTCGCTCGTTGGGCATAATGTTGAGGGGCAAGGACGAGGGGGTCGCCTCACGATGGGTGCCAGTGGCCTAGCTAGCGCGACCACTGCTCCCGCACACTGGGTAACAAGCCCACACCGTGGCTTGCCTCCCATGCCCAGGGTCTGTGCGACGCGGCTCCCCTAGCTCACTTATTGGGCACTATGTCGAGGGCAGGGACGAGGAGGCTGACTCACGATGGGAGCTCGGGGCCTGGCAAGTGCACCCACCGCGCCAGCACGCTGGGCAAGAAGCTAATGTCATGCAACCTGGTGGCTGCCAAGGCAGGCCTCTCATCCCCAGGGTAGGTGCGACGCGGGTTCCTTGGCTCGCTCGTTTGGCAAGAAGCCCATGCCACGCAACCTAGTGGCTTTCGAGGCGTGCCTCCCATGCCCAGGGTCCGTGCAACCCGGCTCCCTTGGCTCGCTTGCTGGGCCCTATGTCGAGAGCCAGGGACGAGGGGGCTGGCACACGATTGGAGCCCGTCGTTTGGCAAACGAGCACACCGCTCCCGCACGCTGGGCAAGAAGCCCATGCTGTGCAACCTGGTGGCTGCTGAGGGGTGCCTCCCGTGCAGAGTGTCTGTGCATCACGGTTCCCGTGGCTCCCTTATTGGGCACTATGTAGAGGGGCAGGGATGAGGGGCCGACTCATGATGGGATCTCGGGGCTTGGCAAGCTCGCCCACCGCTCTCGCACTCTGGGTGAGAAGCCCATGCCGTGCAACCTGGTGGCTGCCAAGGCGTACCTCTTGTGCCCAGGGTCGGTGCGACAAAGCTCCACTGGCTCGCGCGCTGGGCACTTTGTCGAGGGGCAGGGACAAGTGGCCGGCTAGCCATGAGCACCCGTTGCCTAGCTAGTGCGCCCACCGCTCCCATGCGCTGGGCAAGAAGCCGATGCCACACAACCTTATGGCTACTGAGGCGTGCGACACGGCTCCCCTGGCTCGCTTGTTGGGCACTATATCAAGGGGCAGGGACGACAGGGCCGGCTCGAAATGGGTGCTAGTGGCCAGGCTAGCGCCCTCATCGCTCCCGCACGCTGGGCAAAAAGCCCAGGCCAGGCTAGCTTGGGGCAGCCGAGGATTCCCTCTCATGGCCAAGGTCGGTGCGACGCGGCTCCCCTTGCTCGCACACTGGGCACTATATGAAAGGTCAAGAACGAGGGGCTGGCTCACGATGGGTGCCCGTGGACTGGCTGGTGCACCCACTGCTCCCATACATTGGGCAAGAACCTAGGCTATGCAACCTTATGACTGCCACGGCGTGCCTCCCGTGCAAGGGTCCGTGCGATGCAGCTCCCTTGGCTCGCTCACTGGGCACTATGTCAAGGGGCAGGGACGAAGAGGCTGGCTCGCGATGGGCACCCATTACCTGGTTAGCGCGCCCACCGCTCACGCACACTAGGCAAGAAGCCCCGGCCATGCAACATGGTGGGTGCCGAGGCGTGCTTCCCGTAACCAGAGTCTATGCGATGCGACTCCCCTGGCTTGCTCGCTGGGCACTATGTCGAGGGACAGGGACGTGGGGACTGACTCCCGATGGGAGCCCGTGGCCTGGCAAGCGCGCCCACCTCTTCCGCACGCTGGGCATGAAGCCCATGCCGTGCAACCTTGTGGCTTCCAAGGTGTTCCTCCTGTGCCAGGGTTTGTGCGACGTGGTTTCGCTAGCTCGCTCGCTAGGCACTATGTCGAGGGGCAGGGAAGAGGGGGCCGGCTGACGATGGGAGCCCATCGCCTTGCAAGCGCGCCCACCACTTCCGCACACTAGGCAAGAAGCCCATGCCGTGTCTGCTGGGGGCTACCAAGGCTTGCCTCCCGCGCCCAGGGTCCGTGCGACGTGGCTCCCTAGCTCGCTCTCTGAGCACTATGTTGAGGGCTAGGGACGTGGGGGCTAGCTCCCATAGGAGCTTGTGGCCAGGCAAGCGCCCCCATCGCTCCCGCACGCTGGGCAAGAAGCCCATGCCACACAACTTGGTGGCTGTCGAGGCATGCCTCCTATTCCCAGGGCCCATGCGACGCGGCTCCCCTGGCTCGCTCGCTGGGCACTACGTTGAGGGGCAAGGACGAGGGGGCCAGCTCATGATCAGTGCCAGTGGCCTGGCTAGCGCGCCCACCGCTCCCCCACAGGGCAAGAAGCCCATGCCACGCCACCTAGTGGCTGTCAAGGCATGCCTCCCTTGCTCAGGGTCTGTGCGACGTGGCTCCCCTGGCTCGCTCGCTGGGTACTATGTTGGGGGGCAAGGACGAGGGGGCCAGCTCACGATGGGTGCTAGTGGCCTGGCTAGCGTGCCCACCGCTCCCGTACGCTGGGTAACAAGCCCACACCGTGGCTGCTGGGGGCTGCCGTGGCTTGCCTCCAATGCCCAGGGTCAATGCGACGTGGCTCCCCTGGCTCGCTCATTGGGCACTATGTTGAGGGCTAAGGACGTGGGGCTCGGCTCCCAGTAGGTTCCCATGGGCTGGCAAGCGTGCCCATCGCTCCCGCTCGCTGGGCAAAAAGCCCATGCCACACAACTTGGTGGCTGCCGAGGCATGCCTCTTGTGCCCAGGGCCCGCGCGATGCGGCTCCCCTAGCTCACTCGCTAGGCACTATGTTGAGGGGCAAAGACGAGGGGGCCGGCTCACGATGGGTGCCAGTGGCCTGGCTAGCGCGCCCACCGCTCCCTTACGCTGGGTAACAAGCCCACGCCATGGCTACTTGGGGCTGCCGTGCCTTGCCTCCCTTGCCCAGGGTCTGTGCGACGCGGCTCCCCTGGCTCGCTCATTGGGCACTATGTCGAAGGGCAGGGTTGAGGGGGCCGACTCACGATGAGAGCCTGGGGCTGGCATTCGCTTTTTTGGCACTATGTTGAGGGGCAAGGACGACAGGGTCGGCTCGCGATTGGTGCTAGTGGCCAGGCTAGCACCCCCATCGCTACCGCACGTTGGGAAAAAAGCCCAGGCCAGGCTAGCTTGGGGCAGCCAAGGATTCCCTCTCAAGCCCAGGGTTGGTGCAATGCGGCTCCCCTTGCTCCCTCATTGGGCACTATGTTGAGGGACAGGGACGAGGGGGCCGACTCACGATGGGAGCCCGGGGCCTGACAAGCGCGCCCACCGTGCCGGCACACTGGGCAAGAAGCCAATGTCGTGCAACCTGGTGGCTGCCAAGGCATGCCTCTCGTGCCCAGGGTCGGTGCAACGCGGGTTCCCTGGCTCGCTCGTTTGGCAAGAAGCCCATGCCACGCAACCTTATGGCTTTCGAGGCGTGCATCCCATGCCCAGGGTTCATGCGACATGGCTCCCATGGCTCGCTCGTTGGGTACTATGTCGAGAGCCAGGGACGAGGGGGCTACCACACGATGGGAGCCCGTCGTTTGGCAAACGCGCACACCGCTCCCGCACGCTGGGCAAGAAGCCCATGCTGTGCAACCTGGTGGCTACCGAGGGTTGCCTCCCGTGCCCGGGATTCATGCGACGCGGCTCCCCTGGCTCGTCCACTGGGCACTATGTCGAGCGGTAGGGACGAGGGGGCCGGATCGCGATGGGCACCCATGATCTAGCACTCTAGGCAAGAAGCCCATGCCTTGCAACCTCGTGGCTGCCGAGGTGTGCCTCCCGTGCCCAGTGTTTGTGCGACGTAGCTCTCGTGGCTCCTTCATTGGGCATTATGTCGAGGGGCAGGGACGAGGGGTTGACTCACGATGGGATCCCAGGGCTTGGCAAGCTCGCCCACTACTCCCGCACTCTGGGAGGGAAGCCCATGTCGTGCAACCTGGTGGCTGCCAAGCTGTACCTCTTGTGCCAAGGGTCCGTGTGACGCAGCTCCACTGGTGGCCGGTTCGCCATGAGCACCCGTGGCCTGGCTAGCACGCCCACCGCTCTCACGCACTGGGCAAGAAGCCCATGCCACACAACCTTATGGCTTCCGAGGTGTGCCTCCCATGCCCAGGGTCCGTGCGACATGGCTCCCCTAGCTCGCTTTTTGGGCACTATGTTGAGGGGCAGGGACGACAGGGCCGGCTCGCGATGGGTGCTAGTGGCAAGGCTAGCGCCCCCATCGCTCCCGCACGCTGGGCAAAAAGCCCAGGCCAGGCCAGCTTGGGGCAGCCGAGGATTCCCTCTCGTGCCCTAGGTCGGTGCGATGTGGCTCCCCTTGCTCGCTCGCTGGGCACTATGTGAAGGGGTAAGAACGAGGGGCTGGCTCACGATGGGTGCCCGTGGACTGCCTAGTGTGCCCACTGCTCCCGTACACTGGGCAAGAACCCAGGCCGTGCAACCTTATAACTGCCAAGGCGTGCCTCCTGTGCTAGGGTCCATGCGATGCGGCTCCCTTGGCTCGCTCGTTGGGCACTATGTCATGGGGCAGGGACGAAGAGGCCGGCTCGTGATGGGCACCCATTACCTGGCAGGCGCGCCCACCGCTCATGCACACTAGGCAAGAAGGCCATGCCATGCAACTTGGTGGGTGCCGAGGCGTGCCTCTCGTGCCCAGAGTCTATGCGACGCGACTCCCCTGGCTCGCTCGTTGGGCACTATGTCAAGGGGCAGGGACGTGGGGGCCGGCTCCCAATGGGAGCCTGTGGCCTGGCAAGCGCGCCCACCGCTCCCGCACGCTGGGCAAGAAGTCCATGCCGTGCAACCTTGTCGCTGCCAAGGCGTTCCTCCTGTGCTAGGGTTTGTGCGACGCGGTTTCCCTGGCTCGCTTGCTAGGCACTATGTCGAGGGGCAGGGAAGAGGGGGCTGGCTGACGATGGGAGCCCATCGCCTTGCAAGCATGCCCACCGCTTCCGCACACTGGGCAAGAAGCCCATGTTGTGTAACCTGGTGGCTGCCAAGGCGTGCCTCTAGTGCCCAGGGTCCATGCGATGTGGCTCCCCTGGCTCACTCGCTGGGCACTATGTGGAGGGGCAGGGACGAGAGGGCCAGCTCGCGATGGGTGCCAGTGGCCTGGCTAGGGCACCTACCGCTCCCGTACGCTGGGCAAGAAACCTAGGTCGTGTCTGCTGGGGGCAACCGAGGCTTGCCTTCCGCCCCCAGGTCGGTGCGACGTGGCTCCCCTAGCACGCTCTCTGGGCACTATGTCGAGGGCCATGGACATGGGGGCCGGCTCCCAATAGATGCCCGTGGCCTGGCAAGCGCGCCCACCACTCCCGCGCACTGGGAAAAAAGCCCATGCTACACAACTTGGTGGCTGCCGAGGCATGCCTCCTGTGCCCAGGGCCCGTGCGACACGACTCCCCTGGCTCGCTCGCTGGGCACCATGTCGAGGGGCAGGGACGAAGGGCCAGGCTCGCGATGGGCTCCACTGGCCTGGCTGGCACGCCCACCACTGCAGCACGCTGGGCACTTGACCCATGCTGTGCCTGCTGGGGGGCTGCCGAGGCATGCCTCCCATGTGCAGGGTCCATGTGACGTGGCTCCCCTGGCTCACTCGCTGGGCAGTAAGCGGAGGGGCAGGGATAAGGGGGCTGGTTTGCCATGGGTGCCCGTGGCCTGGCTGGCGTGCCCACAGCTGCCGCACGCTTGGCAAGTGACCCATGCTGTTCCTGCTGTGGGCTGCCGAGGCATGCCTCCTGTACCCAGTGTCCGTGCAACGCGGCTCCCCTGGCTCATTTGCTGGGTAGTAAGTGGAGGGGCAGGGACGAGGGGGCTGGCTTGCGATGGGCACCCGTGGCCTGGCTGGCGCGCCAACAGCTGCCGCATGCTGGGCAAGCAGCCCATGCTGTGCCTGCTGGGGGCTGCTGAGGCATGCCTCCTGTGCCCAGTGTCCGTGCAACGCGGCTCCCCTGGCTCACTCACTGGGCACTAAGTGGAGGGGCAGGGACGAGGGGGATGGCACGCGATGGGCGCTTGTGGCCTTGCTAGTGTGCCCACCGCTGCCACACGCTGGGCAAGCAGCCCATGCCGTGCCTGCTGGAGGCTGCTGAGGCATGCCTTTTGTGGCCAGGGTACATGTGACGCAGCTCCCCTTGCTCGCTCGCTGGGCAGTAAGTCGAGGAGCAGGGACAAGGGGACTGGCACGTGATGGGTGCTCATGGCCTTGCTAGTGTGCCCACCGCTGCCACACCATGGGCAAGCAGCCCATGTCATGCCTGTTGGGGGCTACTGAGGCTCCCGTGGCCAGGGTCCGTGTGACGCGGCTCCCCTTGCTCGCTCGCTAGGCAGTAAGTCGAGGGGCAGGGACGAGGGGGCTGGCTCGCGATATGCGCTCATGGCCTGGCTGGCGCGCCCAACTCTGCCGCACGCTGGGCTAGCAGCGCATGCCATGCATGCTGGGGGCGACCGAGACTTGCCTCCTGTACCCAGAGTCCATGCGACACTGCTCCCCTGGCTTGCTCGCTGGGCAGTAAGTCTAGGGGCAGGGACGAGGGGGCTGGCTAGTGATTGGCTCCCGTGGCCTGGCTGGTGCATTGACAGCTGCCGCACGCTGGGCAGGCAGCCCATGCTGTGCCTGCTAGGGGATGCTGAGGCATGCCTCCTGTGCCCAGTATCCATGCGACGCAGCTCCCCTGGCTCGCTCGCTGGGCAGTAAGTACAGGGGCTGGGACAAGGGAGCTGGCTTGCAATGGGCTGCCCATGCCATGCTTGCTGGGGGCTGCCAAGTCATGACTCTCGTGCCCAGGGTCCAGCCGACGCAGCACCCCTGGCTCGCTCGCTGGGCACTATGTCGAGGGACAGGGACAAAGGGGCTTGCTCGCGATGGTCGCCACTGGCCTGGCTGGCGCACCCTCCGCTGCTTCATGCTGGGCACTTGGCCCATGCCATGCCTGCTGGGGGCTGCCGAGGCATATCTCCCGTGCCTGGAGTCTGTGCAACGCGGCACCCCTGGATCGCTCACTGGGCACTATGTCGAGGGGCAGGGACGAGGGGGCTGGCTCGCGATGGGCGCCACTGACCTGGCTGGCACACCCACCGCTGCCGCTAACTGGGCAAGCAGCCCATCTCATGCCTGCTGGGGGCGGCCGAGGCATGCCTCCCATGCCTAGGGTCCGTGCGACGCGGCACCCCTGGCTCGCTCGCTGAGCACTATGTCGAGCGTCTGGGACGAGGGGGCGGGCTAGCGATGGGTGCCACTGGCTTGGCTGGCGTGCCCACAACTGCCACACGCTGGGCACTTGGCCCATGCCATCCCTGCTTAGGAATGCCAAGGCATGTCTCCCGTGCCCAGGGCCCGTGCGACGCAGCTCCCCTGGCTCGCTCGTTGGGCAGTACGTCGAGGGTCGGGGACGAGGGGGCTGGCTTGCGATGGGCGCCACTGGTGAGGTTGGCGCGCCCACAGATGTCACACGCTGGGCACTTGGCCCATGCCGTGCCTGCTGGGGACTGCCGAGGCATGCCTCCTGTGCCCAGGGTCTGTGCGACGCGGCTCCCCTGGCTCGCTAGGTGGGCACTACGTTGAGGGACCGGGACAATGGGGTTGGCTTGCGATGGGCGCCATTGGCCTGGCTGGCAAGCCCACCGCTGCCACATGCTGGGCACTTGGCCTATGCCGTGCCTGCTAGGGGTTGCCGACATGTCCCTCCCATGCCCAGGGCCCATGCGACATGACTCCCCTGGCTCGCTCGCTGGGCACTACGTCGAGGGTCGGGGCCGAGGGGGCTGGCTCACAATGGGCGCCATTGGCCTTGCTGGCATGCCCACAGCTGCCGCATGGTGGGCAGTTGGCCATGGCGTGCCTGCTGGGGGCTGCCGAGGCTTGCCTCCCATGCCCTGAGTCCATGCAACATGGCTCTCCTGGCCCGCTTGCTGGGCGCTATGTCGAGATTGGGGGATGAGGGGGCTGGCTCTAGATGGGTGCCCGTGGCCTGGCTGGCACACCCACCGCTGCCGCATGCTGGGCAGTTGGCCCATGCCATGCCTGCTGGGGCCGTCCAAGGCATGCCTCCCATGCCCAGTGTCCATGGGATGCGGTTCCCCTGGCGCACTCGCTGGGCAGTAAGTCGAGGGGCAGGGACGAGTGGGCTGGCTCGCGTTGGGCGCCCATGGCCTGGCTGGCGCGCCCGCTGCTACCTCACGCTGGGCAAGCTGCCCATGCCGTGCCTGCTGGGGGCTCCCGAGGCATGTCTCCAGTGCCCAGGGTCTGTGCGATGCGGTTCCCCTGGCTCACTCGCTGGGCAGTAAGTCGAGGGGCTAAGACGAGGGGTCTGGCTCGTGATGGGCGCCTGTGGCCTGGCTGGCGCACCCACCGCTGCCGCACGCTGGGCAAGCAGCCCATGCCATGCCTGCTGAGGGCTGCTGAGGCACGCCTCCTGTGCCCAGGGTCCATTCGATGCGGATCCCCTGGCTCACTCGCTGGGCACCATGTTGAGGGTCAAGGACGAGGGGGCTGGCAAGCGATGGGTGCCAGTGGCCTGGCTGGCGTGCCCCTTGCTGCCGCACGCTGGGCAAGCTGCCCATGCCGTGCCTGCTGGGCGCTGCCGAGGCATGCCTCCCGTGCCCAGTGTCCATGTGACATGGCTCCCCTGGCTCACTCACTGGGCAGTACTTTACCATGGGGCAGCATCGAGGGACAAGTTTCTGTTAGATATATATATATATTTTTTTTATTGGAGTAACACTTGGTTCGCCCATGCTTCCCATTATGTTTCCAAGTGTTTTTCCCTTGTGTTTCACATTCTCCACAAGCCCAAAGGACTTGCTTCTTTTTCCAGGTCATTATCTTGAGGAATGATTTTAGACCTCGGGGCATCGATTGCCGAAAAGCAAGGGACAATTGTTGTGGGGGTTCGGGAGGGGGGGACGGACGAATCGAAGCGACAAAGTGCTGAATCTCAGTGGATCATTGCAGCAAGGCCACTCTGCCACTTACAATACCCCGCCACGTATTTAAGTCATCTGCAAATGATTCTACCTGTCACTCGGTGGGAATCACACTTCAAGGCAGCCCACGAGGCCCCTCTGCCACGGGGGCTTGGCTAACAAAACATGCCTTTGGGGGCCTGGTGGCCCCTACTGCAGGTCGGGAATCAGGCGACGGGCGTATGCATCGCTTCTAGCCCAGATTCTGACTTAGAGGTGTTCAGTCATAATCCAGCGCACGGTAGCTTCGCACCATTGGCTTTTCAACCAAGCGCGATGACCAATTGTGCGAATCAATGGTTCCTCTCGTACTAGGTTGAATTACTATCGCGACACAGGCATTAGTAGGGTAAAACTAACCTGTCTCACAACGGTCTAAACCTAGCTCACGTTCCCTATTGGTGGGTGAACAATCTAACACTTAGTGAATTCTGCTTCACAATGATAGGAAGAGTCGACATCAAAGGATCAAAAAGCCATGTCGCTATGAACGCTTGGCTGCCACAAGCTAATTATCCCGGTGGTAACTTTTCTGACACCTCTAGCTTCAAATTTTGAAGGTCTAAAGGATCGATAGGCCACGCTTTCATGGTCCGTATTCGTACTGGAAATCAGAATCAAACGAGCTTTTGCCTTTTTGTTCCACACGAGATTTCTGTTCTCGTTGAGCTCATCTTAGGACACCTGTGTTATCTTTTAACAGATGTGCCACCCCAGCCAAACTCCCCACCTGACAATGTCTTCCGCCGGGATTGGCCAGCCGAAGCCGACCTTGGCTCCCAAAAGAGGGGTGACGCCCCACTTCCGATTCACGGATTAAGTGAAATAACGTTAAAAGTAGTGGTATTTCACTTTCACTGTTTTTGGCTCCCACTTATCCTACAGCTCTCAAGTCACTTCCCAAAGTCGGACTAGAGTCAAGCTCAACAAGATCTTCTTTCCCCGCTGATTCTGCCAAGCTCATTCCCTTGGTTGTGGTTTTGCTAGATAGTAGACAGGGATAGTGGGAATCTCGTTAATCCATTCATGTGCGTCACTAATTAGATGACGAGTCATTTGGCTACCTTAGTAGAGTCATAGTTATTCCCACTATTTACCTGCGCTTGGTTGAATTTCTTCACTTTGACATTCAAAGCACTGGGTAGAAATCACATTGTGTTAGCATCCGCAGGGACCATTGCAATGCTTTGTTTTAATTAAACAATTAGATTCCCCTTGTTCATACAAATTCTAAGTTGGTTATTCGATGCCCGGGGAAGGCCCTCGAAGGAACCGTTCCCAGTTCCTCCCCCGGTCGGCACACGGTGACCCCCTTTCACCGTGGGAGTAGCTCGAGTAGTCCATCGACAGCCGACGGGTTCGAGTCTGGGATCCCCGTGCCCAGCCCTCATAACCAATCCTTTTCTCGAGGTTTCGGATCCATTTTGCCGACTTCCCTTGCTTGCATTGTTCCATCGACCAGAGGCTGTTCACCTTGGAGACCTGACGCGGTTATAAGTACGATCGAGCGTGGGAGGCACTCGATCCTCCGAATTTTCAAGGGCCGTCGGGGGCACACCGGACACCATGCGACATGCGGTGCTCTTCCAGCTACTGGACCATACCCCCGGCTGAACCGTTTCTAGGGTGGGCAGGCTGTTAAACAAAAAAGATTACTCTTTTCGGGGCCCCTGTCGACGTCTCCAGACTCCCTAACTTTACTTTTAGCCGCCACGTCCCGATTCCAAAATTTTAACCGGATCCCCTCTTTCGATGCTCTTGCCGAGGCACTATCCGACGGGCTTCCCCCATCTCTTAGGATCGACTAACCCATGTGCAAGTGCCGTTTAGATGGAACCTTTCCCCTCTTTGGCCTTCAAAGTTCTCATTCGAATATTTGCTACTACCACCAAGATCTGCACTGATGGCCGCTCCACCTAGGCTCGTGCCTCGGGTTTTGCGGCGACCACCGGGCCTTTCTACTCATTGGGGCTTGGCCCTTGCCCGAACGGCCGGATATAGGTCACACGCTTTAGCGCCATCCATTTTCGAGGCTAGTTGATTTAGCAGGTGAGTTGTTACGCACTCCTTAGTGGATTTCCACTTCCATGACCACCATCCTGCTATCTTAATCGACCAACACCCTTTGTGGGTTCTAGGTTAGCGTGCAATTGGGCACCGTAACTCGGCTTCTGGTTCATCCCGCATCGCCAGTTTTGCTTACCAAAAATGGCCCACTTGGAGCTCTCAATTCTGTGGGATGACTCAACGAGGTAGCCGCCCTATACTACCTATTTAAAGTTTGAAAATAGGTCAAGGGCATTGCGCGCCCAATGCCTCTAATCATTGGCTTTACCCAATAAAACTCGCATCTGAGCTCTAGTTATTTTGAGAGAAACTTCAGAGGGAACCAGTTACTAGACGGTTCAATTAGTCTTTTGCCCCTATATCCAAGTCAGACGAACGATTCGCGCGTCGGTATCGCTGCGGGCCTCCACCAGAGTTTCCTCTGGCTTTGCCCCACTCAGGCATAGTGCACCATCCTTCGGGTCCCGACAGGCATGCTCGCACTCGAACCCTTCTTGAAAGATAGAGGTCGGTTAGCGGTGCACCCACGAATGATCTCGCCAATCGGCTTCCTTGCGCCTTACGAGTTTACTCACCCGTTGACTCGCACGCATGTTAGACTCCTTGGTCCGTGTTTCAAGACAGGTCAAATGGGGAGCCTGCCGGCCGACGCCAAGAGCACGCAGGTGCTGAAGCACCACCGCGATGGCGCGTGCTGCCAACTAAGATCTCGACGATGACGTCTCTATGAGCGTATCAAAGGCTCAGGCTTAGGCTTGTGGCCATTCCACATCTGATCGAGGTGCATCACTGGACCCCATCTGCTTCCCTCTTGACAATTTCAAGCACTCTTTGACTCTCTTTTCAAAGTCCTTTTCATCTTTCCCTCGTGGTACTTGTTCGCTATCGGTCTCTCGCTCGTATTTAGCCTTTGACGAAATTTACCACCCTATTTGGGCTGTATCCCTAAACAACTCGACTTGTCAATAGCGCCTCATGGTGTGACAGGGTCCGGGCGAGACGGGGCTTTCACCCTCTCCAGTGCCCCTTTCCAGGGGACTTAAGCCCTAGTCTATCGCTGAGGATTCTTCTCCAGACAACAATTCAGGCATCGAGGGCACACAATTTTCAAGCTGGGCTTTTCTCGGTTTGCTCGCCATTACTAAGGGGATCCTTGTTAGCTTCTTTTCCTCCGCTTATTAATATGCTTAAACTCTGCGGGTGTTCTCGCCTGACCTGGGGTCACATCTTGATCGATCAATCATTTGGTTCGTGAGCCGCGAGCGAGCAACCCATGCACGAGGGAGCACGGGGCATCCTCTACCATCGCCAAGGTGTGACGCAGAGTCGCTCGAGGCTTTTTTTTAGGCTAACCGTGAGCCGAGGGCGCATGGGAGGCCAACATTCACCCTATAATGGTCCCTCCCCTCCCCAAAGGGATGCGGGGGGGTTGAGGGCGATGGTGCTTGACACCAAAGCAGACGTGCCCTCGGCCTAATGGCTTTGGGCGCAACTTGCGTTCAAAGACTCGACGGTTCACGAGATTCTGTAATTCACACCAAGTCTCGCATTTGGCTACGTTCTTCATCGATGCGAGAGCTAAGATATCCATTATCGAGGGTCATTTTAGACATTGTTTAGGGACGACACAACCATCAGCCCCGCAATGAGATTAGGGCGACTGGGGTGTGCATTTTCATTTGAATTTCTTGGCGCATCCCGTGCTGTGGATTTTATTGTTCCGCGTGTCAAGGGGCTTAGGCGCGAGCCCGCGCACCCTTGCCGCGCGAGGCAGAACGAGGGGCTCGAGAGCCATCCGCCTCGCCAGTGTCTTTACAACGTGTTCGTGGGTCATTTCGCTAAGCGAGTTTTCGACAATGATCCTTCTGCAGGTTCACCTACGAAAACCTTGTTACGACTTCTCCTTCCTCTAAATGATAAGGTTCAGTGGACCTCTCGTGACACCCCGAGCGGTGAATCGCCCACGTCGCCGCGATCTAAACACTTCACCAGACCATTCAATCGGTAGGAGCGACGGGCGGTGTGTACAAAGAGCAGAGACATAGTCAATACGAGCTAATGACTCGCGCTTACTAGGAATTCCTCGTTAAAGACCAACAATTGCAATGATCTATCCCCATCACGATGAAATTTCAAAGATTACCTGGGCCTGTCGGCCAAGGCTATAAACTCGTTGAATACATTAGTGTAGTGTGCATGCGGCCCAGAACTTCTAAGGGCATCACAGACCTGTTATTGCCTCAAATTTTCTTAGCCTAAGCGGCCATAGTCCTTCTAAGAAGCCAGCCGTGGAGGGTCACCTCCACGTAGCTAGTTAGTAGGCTAAGGTCTCATTCGTTAACGGAATTAACCTGACAAATCACTCCACCAACTAAGAACGGCCATGCACCACCACCCATAGAATCAAGAAAGAGCTCTCAGCCTGTCAATCCTTACTATGTCTAGACCTGGTAAGTTTCCCTGTGTTGAGTCAAATTAAGCCGCAGGCTCTACTCCTAGTGGTGCCCTTTCGTCAATTCCTTTAAGTTTCAGCCTTGTGATCATACTCCCCCTCGAACCCAAAGACTTTGATTTCTCATAATGTGCCAGTGGAGTCCTAAAAGCAACATCCACTGATCCCTGGTTGGCATTGTTTATGGTTGAGACTAGGATTGTATCTGATCGTCTTCGAGCTCGCAACATTCATTCTTGATTAATGAAAACATCCTTGGCAAATGCTTTCGCAATTGTTTGTCTTTCATAAATCCAAGAATCTTACCTCTGACTATGAAATACGAATGTCGCCGATAGTCCCTATTAATCATTACTCCGACCCCGAAGGCCAACAGAATAGGATCGAAATCTTATGATGTTATCCCATGCTAATGTATTCAAAGCATAGGCTTGCTTTGAGCACTCTAATTTCTTCAAAGTAACAGCAAAGGAGGCACGACCCGGCCAATTAAGGCCAGGAGCGCATCGTCAGCAGTAAGGACGAGCCAATCGGTGCACACCGTAAGCAGATCGACTGACCCTTCCCAAGGTCCAACTACAAGCTTTTTAATTGTAGCAACTTAAATATACACTATTGGAGCTAGAATTACCGCGGCTGCTAGCACCAGACTTGTCCTCC
>JAJFZO010000036.1:215000-222500 GCA_021397835.1 Moringa oleifera
TTTAGCAGATTTCAACTTCCATGGCCACCGTCCTACTGTTTCAATCAACCAACACCCTTTGTGGGTTATAGGTTAATGCGTAGTTGGGCACCATAACCAACTTCAAGTTCATCTTGCATCGCCAATTTCGCTTACCAAAAATGGTCCACTTGGAGCTCTCGATTCTGTTGAGGGCTCAATGAAGCAGTCGCCCCGTACTACTTATTTAAAGTTTGAGAATAGGTCCACGGCATTGCGCCCTCGATACCTTTAATCATTGGCTTTACCCGATAGAACTTGCATCTGAGCTCTAGCTATCTTGAGGGAAACTTTGGAGGGAACCAGCTACTAGATGATTCAATTAGTCTTTTGCCCCTATACCTAAGTCAGATGAATGATTTGCACGTCAGTATCGCTGCGGGCCTCCACTAGACTTTCCTCTAGCTTCACCCCACTCAGGCATAGTTCACCATCTTTCGGGTCCCGATAGGCATGCTCGCACTTGAACCCTTCTCAAAAGATCGAGGTCGGTCGGTGGTGCACCCACAAGGGATCCCACCAATCAACTTCCTTCTGCCTTATCGGTTTACTCGCTCGTTGACTCGCATGCATGTCAAACTTCTTGGTCCATGTTTCAAGACGGTTCAAATGGGGAGCCTGCTGATCGACGTTAGAAGCGCGCAGGTGCTGAAGCACCACTGCGATGGCACGTGCTGCCAGCCACGATCTCGACGACGATGTCTCCGCAAACGTATCAAAGGCTCGAGCTTGGGCCTTCGTCGTGATCTGCATCGGTCCGCACCCCGAGTAGATTGACGAACCGGCTCGTGGTAATTCCACATTCGACCGAGGTGCATCGCTAGCACCCATCCGTTTCCCTCCCGATAATTTCAAGCACTCTTTGACTCTTTTTTCAAAGTTCTTTTCATTTTTCCCTCGTGGTACTTGTTTGTTATCGGTCTCTCGCCCATATTTAGCCTTGGACGGAATTTTCCACCCTATTGGGGCTGCATTCCAAAATCACCCGACTCGTCGACAGTGCCTTGTGGTGCGACAGGGTCCGAGCGAGACGGAGCTCTCACCCTCTTCGACGCCCCTTTGCAAGGGAATTGGGCCTCAATCCATCACTGAGGATGCTTCTCCAAACTACAATTCGAGCAGCAAGGGCACACGATTTTCAAGCTGAGCTTTTCTCGGTTCGCTCTCCGTTACTAGGGGAATCCTTGTTAGTTTATTTTCCTTTGCTTATTGATATGCTTAAACTCAGTGGGTGGTCTTGCCTGACCTGTGATTGAATCTCGATCGATCGATCATTAGGTCCGTGAGCCGCGAACAAGCGACATGTGCACGAGGAAGTACGAGGCCTTCTCTACCACCGCCAAGCCTTGATGCGACGTCACTCGAGGATCTTTTTTAGGCCAACCGTGAGCTAAAGGTGCATGGGAGGCCAACATCTACCCCACGATGGTCCCTTCCCTCCCAGAAGGGATGAAGGGGGGGGGGGAGGGGTGATAGTGCTTGACACTCAGGCAGACGTGCCCTCGGCCTAATGGCTTCGGGCGCAACTTGTGTTCAAAGACTCGATGTTTCACTGGATTTTGCAATTCACACCAAGTATCGCATTTTGTTACATTCTTCATCGATGCGAGAGCCGAGATATATGTTACCGAGAGATATTTTTGAGATCGTTTAGGGACGACACGACCGTCAACAGCGCCCCGAGATCGGGGCGACTGGGTTGTGCTTTTTCGTTCGAGTTCCTTGGTGCATCCCATGTTGTGGGTTTTGTTGTTGCACGCAACGAGGGGCTTGGGCGCGAGCCCGCGCACCCTTGTAACGCGAGGTAGGACGAGGGGCTCGAGAGCCCATCGCCCCGCTGGTGTGTTCACAATGTGTTCGCAGGTCGTTTCGCTGAGTGAATTTTTGCCAATGATCCTTCAGCAGGTTCACTTACGAAAACCTTGTTACGACTTCTCCTTCCTCTAAGTTATAAGGTTCAGTGGACTTCTCGTTACATCGCGAGCAGTGAACCGCCCACGACGCTGCGATCTGAACACTTCACTAGACCATTCAATCGGTAAGAGTGACAGGCAGTGTATACAAAGGGCAGGGACGTAATCAACGTGAGCTGATGACTCGCGCTTACTAGGAATTCCTCATTGAATACCAACAATTGCAATGATCTATCCCCATCACGATGAAATTTCAAAGATTACTTGGACCTGTCGGTCAAGGCTATAAACTTGTTGAATACATCAGTGTAGCGCGCGTGCCTCAAACTTCCCACTTTTTTCCCATCGATGAGGCCTTGGCAGTAGGGGTGTCACGCGGTGCCCAGGCTGGCCATATGGCTCTCTCGATGCTAACGGCCAACTATCGTGTCGTTGATCGCGCTGCACAATGAGTCTGCCTAGGCAAGCATGAGCATCAGGATCCAACCCCGCATCCATCACCTCGAGGGCTTACGACGAAGCACTCTGCATGCTCAAAATCTCCCCAGTGATTTGGCCCTCGCGTAGCATGCATCATCGTTAGCTTCGCCACTCACACCATCGAGCTTGCCTAGCCACATCCCAACTTATTATCCCATGAATTTTCTCGTTTTGTTGCCCATAGTTTAGCAGATTTCATTTCCCACATTTTTCCCACTTCGTTAGCTACTGATCGGGCATCCTACACTCTTCGACCGATGTCGTCGGCTGCCTGCCTGCCAGCGTTGGTGGCTGCCGTAGCCACGCACCACCGGCTAGATAGGCAAGGCAGCAACCCGCCCTGCCCATTCCATGCGCGTTGGGTTCCCCAAGCACAGCGCCTACCCATGTGTGATGGGCTGGGGGGGAGCACGTATGGCCCATTGACACCCAGTAAAATAGGTGACCACCTCCCCCCTAAAGAGTCTTAAGTGAAATTTCACTCCCGACAGGAGGAAACATCAATATGTTTGAGCCGTCATAATGGCTTCAAAAAAATATTTTCCTGGAATTTTGAGCTGAAATTTTGCACATAAATGGAGAATAATCATATCCACCACTACAAAAAATTTCAGAATTTTTTGGGCACCAAATTTTTTTTAATGAATTTTCTACAGCCAAAAATTGAAAAAATCATCAAAAATAGCCCGTGAGTCGAAATGATCCCAATTTCGTAAGTGGGCATTTTGGGACAAATTCCGTGATGAAAAGACTGTCAACTCACACCAATTTCGTAAGTGGGCATTGCGGTCAGCAGGCTAGGGCAACTATGCCTTTGCTTGGCCCAGGGTGCATGCTACCTGCCTTGTCCAGTGCACCTCCGGCCACCCCATGGTTGCCCTCAGGGTCCATCATAGCCAGGGGACACGACCAAGCCCAACTTGCCGATGAAATCAATGCCCATAACACATGCCGAGCCTCAAAGCATGCTCGCGGTAGGCTCGTGTGGGGCATGCCGGGCAAGGCTGGCACCATGCCTGCTGGGGATTACTGTGGAATCCTTGGCTCACACGCTGGGCACCATGTCAACAGGATGGGACAAGGGGGTTGGCTCGCGATCAACGCCAGTGACCTGGCTGGTGCGTCCACTATTGCCTCACGCTGGGCAAGCAGCCTATGCCGTGCCTGCTGGGGCTGCCGAGGCATGCCTCTCGTGCCCAATGTCCGTGTGACGCGGCTCCCCTGGCTCGCTCACTGGGTAGTACTTTACCAAGGGACAACATCAAGGGACAAGTTTCTGTTAGATATATATATTTTTTATTAGAGTAACACTTGGTTCCCCAATGCTTCCTGATATGTTTCCAAGTGTTTTGCCTTGTTTTTCTCATTCTCTACAAGCCTGAAGGACTTACTTCTTTTTCAGGTCATTATCTTAAGGGACGATTTCAGACCTCGGGGCATCGATTGCCGAAATGAATGAGACAATTATTGTGAGGGTTCGGGAAGGGGGGGGAGGGACGAATCGAAGTGATAAAGGGCAGAATCTTTGTAGATCATGGAAGCGAGACCACTCTGCCACTTACAATACCCCATCGCGTATTTAAGTTGTCTACAAATGATTCTACCAGTCACTCAGTGGGAATCACACTTCAAGGTAGCCCGCGAGGCTCCTCTGCCGCACGAGCTTGGCTAACGACACATGCCTTTAAGGCGATGGTCCCTCCCCTCCCTAAAGAGAATAGAGGGGGTCGAGGGCGATGGTGCTTGACACCTAGGCAGACGTGCCCTCGACCTGATGGCATTGGGCACAACTTGCATTCAAAGACTCGATGGTTCACGAGATTCTGCAATTCACACTAAGTATTGCATTTCGCTACGTTTTTCATCGATGCGAGAGCCGAGATATCAATTGTCGAGAGTCATTTTAGACATCATTTAGGGATGACATGACTGCTAGCTGCGCACCGAGATCGGGGCGACTGGGGCGTGCTTTTTCATTCGACGAGGAGATGATGACTCGTGCTTACTAGGAATTCCTCGTTGAAGACCAACAATTGCAATGATCTATCCCCATCACAATGAAATTTCAAAGATTACTTGGGCATTTTGGCCAAGGCTATAAACTCGTTGAATACATCAATGTAACGCATGTGCAGCCCAGAACATCTAAGGGCATCATAGACCTGTTATTGCCTCAAACATCCTTAGCTTAAGCGGCCATAGTGCCTCTAAGAAGCCAGCCGTAGAGGGTCACCTCCACGTAGCTAGTTAGCAGGCTGAGGTCTCGTTCGTTAATGGAAGTAACCAGACAGATTGCTTCACCAACTAAGAACGACCATGCACCACGACCCATAGAATCAAGAAAGAGCTCTCAGTCTGTCAATCCTTACTATGTCTGGACCTGGTAAGTTTCCCCGTGTTGAGTCAACTCCTGGTGGTGCCCTTCAGTCAATTCCTTTAGGTTTTAGCCTTGTGACCGTACTCCCCCCGGAACCCAAAGACTTTGATTTCTCATAAGGTGCCAGTGGAGTCCTAAAAGCAACATCCGTTGATCCTTGGTCGGCATCGTTTATGTTGAGACTAGGACGGTATCTGTTTGTCTTCAAGCCCCCAATTTTCGTTCTTGATTAATGAAAACATCCTTGGCAAATGCTTTTGCAGTTGTTTATCTTTCATAAATCCAAGAATTTCACCTCTGACTATGAAATACGAATGCCTCCGACTGTCCCTGTTAATCATTACTTCGATCCCAAAGGCCAACAGAATAAGATCAAAATCCTATGATGTTATCCCATGCTAATGTATTCAGAGCGTAGGCTCGCTTTGAACACTTTAATTTCTTCAAAGTAACACGCCAGAGGCACAACCCGGCTAATTAAGGCTAAGAACGCATCGTCGACAATAGGGACCCTGGGGAGCCGCGTCGCATGGAGTCTGGGTATGTGAGGAATGCCTCGGCAGCCCCGAGCAGGCGTGGCATGGGCTGCTTAGGAAGCTTGTGGCAACGATGGGCACGCCAGCCACGCCACGGGTGCCCATCATGAGCCAAGAGAGCTGCGTCGCACGGACCCTGGGCATAGGAGGCACGCCTCGGCAGCCTACAGCAGGCATGGCATGGGCTGCTTGCCCAGAGTGCAGCAGAGGTGGGTGCTCTAGCCAGGCCATGGCACCCATCACAAGCCAGCACTCTTGACATAGTGCCGAGAGAGCGAGCTAGGAGTGCTGCATGACCCGGACCATGGGCATGGGAGACACGCCTCGGCAGCCCCCAACAGGCGTGGCATGGGCTGCTTGCCAAGAGTGCGAGAGTGGTGGGTGCGGCAACCACGCCATGGGGGCCCATCACAAGCTTGTCCCCTCCACAAAATGCCTAGCCAGCGAGCCAGGAGAGCTGCACCACACGGACCCTGGGCACAGGAGGCACGCCTTGGCAGCCCCCAGCAGGCATGGCATGGGCTGCTTGCCCAGCATGCGGTAGGGGAGGGCGCACCAGCCAGGCCACGGGCGTCCATCACGAGGCAGCACCCTCGACATAGTGCCCAGCAATCGAGCCAGGACTGCTGCATCACCCGAACCATGGGCACGGGGGGCACGCCTTGGTATCCCCCAGCAAGCATGGCATTGGCTGCTTTCCCAGCGTGCTTTAGTGGTGGGGGCGGCAGCCAGGCAATTGGCTCCCATGACCAGCTAGCCCCCTTGACATAGTGCCCAGCGAGCAAGCCAGGAGACCTACGCTGTACGGACCATTGGCACGGGAGGCACACCTCGACAGCCTCCAGCAAGCGTGGCATGGGCTGCTTGCCTAGTGTGAGGCAGCGGTGGGCATGCCATACAGGCCACGGGCGCCTATCTCGAGCCAGTCCCTCGACATAGTGTGCAGCGAGTGAGCCATGGGAGCCGTGTTACACGGAATCTGGGCACAAGAGAAATGCCTCGGTTGCCTCTAGGCGGCATGGCATGGTCTACTTGCCCAGCGTGCGGCAGCGGTGGGCGCGTTAGCCAGGCCATGGGCGTCCATCGTGACCAGCCTCTCGACATAGTGTGTAGTGAGGGAGCAAGGGGAGCCAAGTTGCATGCACCTTGGGTACGGGAGGCACGCCTCGGCAGCCCCCAGCAGGCATGGCATGGGTTGCTTGCCCAGCATATGGTAGTGGTGGGCGCGCGAGCCAGGTCACTAGCGCCCATCACAAGCGAGCCCCTCAACATAATGAGTAGCGGGCGAGCCATGGGAGTTGCGTCCCACAGACCCTGGGCATGGGTGGCAAGCCTCGACATTCCCGAGGAGAAGAGGCATGGGCCACTAGCCCAGCGTTCGGCAGCGGTGGGAGCGTCAGCCCGACCACGGGCGCCTCATCGCGAGCCAGCCCCTCGACATAGTAACCAGCGAGGGAGCCATGGGAGCCCCGTCCCACGGATGCTGGGCACGGGAGGCATGCCTCGGAAGCCCCGAGCAGAAGCAGCATGGGCCACTGGCCCAGCGTGCGGCAGCGGTGAACTCGTCAGCCAGGCCACTGGCGCCCATCGCGAGCCAGCCCCTCGACATAGTAACCAGCGAGCGAGCCAGGGGAGCCACGTTGCATGGACCCTGGGCATGGCAAGCTTGCCTCGGCAGCCACCAGCAGACATGGCATGGGCTGCTTGCCCAACATGCTGCAGCGGTGGGCGCGCCAGCCAGGCGATGGGTGCCCATCACGAGCCAGCCCCCATGTCCCTGTCCCTTGACGTGGTTCGCAGCTAGCGAGCCAGCCAAGCGGCGTCGCCCAAACCTTGGGCATGGGAGGCATGACTCGACAGCCTCTAGCAGGCTTGGCATAGGCCGCTTACCCAGCGTGCGACAGCGGTGGTTGCGCCAACCAGGCGACAGGCGCCTATCGCGAGCCAGCCCCTCTACATAGTGTGCAGCGAACGAGCCATGGGAGCCGCATTGCATGGACTCTGAGCACAGAAGGCATGCCTCGGCAGCCACCAGGCGACATGGCATGGGCTGCTTGCCCAGCATGCGACAGCGGTGGGCGCGTCAGGTAGGCCACAGGCACCCATCGCGACCAGCCCTTCCACATAGTGTGCAGCGAGCGAGCAAGGGGAGCCGCGTCGCATGGACCTAGGTATG
>JAJFZO010000036.1:227500-247499 GCA_021397835.1 Moringa oleifera
CGCGAGCCAGCCCCTCGACATAGTGCCCAGCGAGCGAGCCAAGAAGCCGCGTCGCACGGACCCTTGGCACAGGAGACAAGCCTACGTGATACCCTGCAGGCGCGACATGGGCTGCTTGCACAGCGTGCAAACGCAATAGGTGTGTGAACCAGGCCACGAGCGCCCATCACGAGCCAGCCCCTCGACATAGTGCCCAGCGAGCGAGCCAGGCGAGTCGCATCGCAAGGACCTTGGGCATGGGAGGCATGCCTTGGCAGCCCCTAGCAGGCATGGCATGGGCTTCTTGCCCAGCATGCGGCTGCGGTTGGCGTGCCAGCCAAGCCACGGGCGCCCATCATGTGCTAACCCCTCGACATAGTGCCCAACGAGGGAGCCAGGGAGCCGCGTCGCACGGACGCTGTGCACGGGAGATAAGTCTTGACGACCCCCAAGAGGCGCGACATGGGCTGCGTGCCTAGTGTGCGGGGCTAGTAGGCGCGCGAGCCAGGCCACGGGCTGCCATCGCGAGCCAGCCCCTTGACATAATGCCCAGCAAGCAAGCAAGGGGAGTTGCATCGCATGGACCTTAGGCACAGGTGGCATGCCTCGACAGCCCCTAGCAGGCACGGCATGGGCTGCTTGCCCAGCTTTCGACAGCAGTGGGCGCGTCAGCCAGGCCATGCGTGCCGATCACGAGCTAGGCCCTCAACATAGTGCCCATCGAGTGAGCTAGGGGAGCCGCGTCACATAGACCCTGGGTACGGGAGGCATACCTCAGCAGCCCCGATCTGGCATGGCATGGGCGGCTTGCCCAGCGTGCGACAGTGGTGTGCGCGCCAGCTAGGCCACGGGCGTCCATTGCGATCCAGCCCCCTCGTCCCTGCCCCTCGACATGGTGCCCAGCGAGCGAGCGAGGGGAGCTGCATCGCACGGACCCTGGCCATAGGGGACTTGCCTCGGCAGCCCCCAGCAAGCACTGCAGGGGCTGCTTGCCCAGCATGCAGCAGCGGTTGGTGCGCCAGTGAGGCCACGAGCACCCATCGCGAGCCAGCCCATCGACATTGTGCCCAACGAGCGAGCCAGGGGTGCTGCATCACACGAACCCTGCGCACTAGTGCCCATCGCGAGCCAACCTTGCCACGGGTGCCCATCGCGAGCCAGCCCCCTCGTCCCTGCCCCTCGATGTAATGCCTGGCTAGCGAACAAGGGTAACCGCATTGCATGGACCTTAGGCATGGCAGGCATGCCTCAGCAGCCCCCAGCAGGCACGGCATGGGCTGCTTGCCCAGCGAGCGACAGAGGTATGTGCGCTAGCCAGGCCACGGGCGTCCATCACGAGCCAGCCCCTCAACTTAGTGCCCAGCGAGCGAGCCAGGGGAGCCGCGTTGCACAGACCCTGGGCAAGGGAGGCATTCCTTGGTAGTGCCCAGCAGGAACGGCATGGGGTACTTTACCAGCGTGAGGCAGCGGTGGCATGCCAGCATGGCCACGGGCGCCCATCAAAATAATACTCATCGAGCAAGCCAGGGGAGCCGCGTCGAACCAACCCTGGGCATAAGAGGCATGCCTCGACAGCCCCCAGCAGGCACGGCAAGGGTTGCTTGCCTAATGTGTGAGATCAGTGGACGCGACAACTAAGCTACGTGCGCCCAATGCGAGCCAACCCATCGATATAGTGCCCAGCAAGCGAGACAGGAGAGCTGCGTTACATGGATCCTGGACATGGGAGGCATGCCTCGGCAGCCCCCAGCAGGCATGGCATGGGCTGCTTGCCCAGCTTGTGGCAGCGGTTGGCGCACTAACAATGCCACGAGTGCCCATTGCGAGCCAGCCCTTCATCCCTGCCCTTCGACATAGTGCCCAGCGAGCTAACCAGAGGAGCCGCGTCGCAGGGTCCCCAGGCTTAAGAGGCATTCCTCGGCAGCCCCCAGTTGGAATGGCATGGGCTACTTACCTAGCGTGTGGCAGCGGTGGCGCGCCAGCCAGGCCACAGGCACCTATCACGAGCCAGCTCCTTAAGATAGTGCCCATCGAGCGAGCTAGGGGAGCTGCATTGCACTCACCCTAGGCACAGGAGGCATGCCTCGGCTGCCCCCAGCAGGCACGGCATGGGCTGCTTGCCCAGCGTGCCAGATCAGTGGATGCGCCAGCCAGGCCATGGGCACCCAACATGAGCCAGCTCCTCGATATAGTGCCTAGTGAGCGAGACTGCGGAGCTGCATTGCACGGATCTGGGACATGGGACGCATGCCTCGGCAGTTCCCAACAGGCATGACATGGGCTGTTTGCTCATCTTGGGATAGCGGTGGGTGCGCCAGCAATGCCACGGGAGCCCATCGTGAGCCAGTGTGCGGCAGCGGAGGGCTCAGCAGCCTGGCCACATGAGCCCATCGCAAGCCAGCCCCTCAACATAATGCGAAGAGAGTGAACCAGGGGAGCCTTGTTGCATAGACCCTGGGCACGGAAGGCATGCCTTGGCAGCCCCCAGCAAGAACGGCATGGGTTGCTTGCCTAGCGCGCGGTAGCGGTAGGCGCGTCAGCCAGGCCACGAGTGCCCATCAGGAGTGAGCCCCTTCGTCCCCGTCCCTTTACATAGTGCCCAACGAACGAGCTAGGGGAACTGCATTGCATGAACCATTGGCACAGGAGGCATGCCACGGCAGCCCCCAGTAGGCACAGCATGGGCTGCTTCCCAGTGTGCGGTAGCGGTGGGCGTGCCTGCCACCCCACAGGCACTCGTCACGAGCCAGCCCCTTCGTCCCTTCCCCTCGACATACTGCCCAGTGGAAGAGCCAGGGGAGCCGCGTTGCATGAACAATGGCCACAAGAGGCTTGGCTCGGCAGTCCCCAGCAAGCACTGCATGGGCTGCTTCCTCAGCTTACGACAGCAGTGGGCGTGCCAGCAATGCCACGGGAGCCCATCATGAGCCAGCGTGCGGCAGCAGAGGGCTCACCAGCCTGGCCATAGGAGGCCATCGCGACCCAGCCCCTCAACATAATGCGAAGCTAGCGAACCAGGGGAGCCTTGTTGCATAGACCCTTGGCACGGGAGGCACGCCTTGGCAGCCCCCAACAGGTAGGGCATGGGCTGCTTGCCTCGCGCGTGGCAGTGGTAGGCGTGTCAACCAGGCCACGAGTGCCCATCACGAGTGAGCCCCTTTGTCCCCGTCCCTCTACGTAGTGCGCAACGAGCGAGTTAGGGGAGCTGCATCGCATGAACCATTGGCACAAGAGGCATGCCACGGTAGCCCCCAGTAGGCCCGGCATGGGCTGCTTCCCAGTGTGCGGTAGCGGTGAGCGCGCCTGCCACGCCACAGGCACCCATCACGAGCCAGCCCCCTCATCCCTTCCCCTCGACATAGTGCCGATTGGGCGAGCCAGGGGAGCCATGTCGCACGGACTCTAGCCACAAGAGGCTTGGCCTGACAGCCCCCAGCAGGCACTGCATGGGCAGCTTGCACAACATATAGCAGTAATAGGTGTGCCAACCAGGCCACGGGCGCCGATCACGAGCCAACTTCTCGTCCCTACCCCTCGACGTAGTGCCCAAAAAATGAGCTAAGGGAGCTGCATCAGACAGACCATTGGGATAGGTGGCATGCCACGACAACGCCCAGCAGGCATGGCATGGGCTACTTGGCCATAGTAAGGCAGCGGTGGGCGTGCCTGCCATGCTGCAGGCGCCCATCGCTAGCCATTCCTCTCGTCCTTGCCCCTCGACATAGTGCCTAGTGAGCGAGCCAGGGTAACTGCGTCGCATGGACCATGGCCACAGGTGGCTTACCTCAGCAGCCCCCAGCAGGCACGGCATGGGCTGCTTGCCCAGCATGTGGCAGCGGTGGGCGTGCCAGCCAGGCAATAGGTGCCCATCGTGAGCCAGCCCCTCGTCCTTGCCCCTTGACTTACTGCCCAATGAGCGAGCTAGGAGAGCCGCCTCGCACGAACCCTGGGCATTGGAGGCATGCCTCGGCAGCCCCCAACAAGCACGGCATGGGCTGCTTGCCCAACGTGCGGCAGCGGTGGGTATGCCAGCAAGGCCACTGGTGCCCGACGCGAGCTAGCCCCCTTATCCCTGTCCCTCGACGTAGTGATCAGTGAGCGAGCTAAGGGAGCTGCGTCGCATGGACTATGGCCACGGGAGACTTGCCTCGACAGCCCCCAGCAGGCACTGCATGGGCTGCTTGCCCAGCGTGCGGCAGTGGTGGGCATGCCAGCCAGGCCACGGGCGCCCATCGCGAGCCAGCCACTTGACATAATGCCCAACGAGCAAGCGAAGGGAGCCACATTGCACAGACCCTAGGCATAGGAGGCACGCCTCGGTAGCTCACTGCAGGCACGGCATGGGCTGCTTGCCGAGTGGGTTACAGCGGTGGGCGCCTCAGCGAGGCCACGGGTGCCCATTACGAGCCAGCCCCGCGACATAGTGCCTAGTGATTGAGCTAGGGGAGCCGCGTCGCACAGACCCTGGGCATGGGAGGCATGCCTCGGCAACCTTCAGCAGGCATGGCATGGGCTGCTTGCCCAGCGTTCAACAGCAGTGGGCGCTAAAGCTAGGCCATGGGTGCCCATCACGAGCCAGCCACTCGACATAGTGCCCAGCGAGTGAGCCAGGGGAGCCGCGTCGCATAGACCCTTGGCACGGGAGGCATGCCTCGGATGCCCCCAACAGGCATGGCATGGGCTGCTACCGCAGCGTGCAGCAGTGGTGGGCATGCCAGCCAGGCCGCGGGCGCTCATCGCAAGCCAGCCACTCGATGTAGTGCCTCGCGAGCGAGCTAGGGAAGCTGCGTCGCATGGACCCTAGGCACAGGAGGCACGCCTCAGCATCTCCCAGCAGGCACGGCATGGGCTGTTTGCCCCGTGGGTTATAGCAGTGGGCGTCAGCCAGGCCACGGGCACCATTCTTGAGCCACCCCTCAATATAGTGCCCGACAAGCGAGCCAAGGGAGTCGCGTCGCACGGACCTTGGGCACGGAAGGCACACCTCGGTAACCCCCAGCAAGCATGGCATGGGCTGCGTGCCCAGCGTGCGGCAGCGATGGCTGCGCCAGCTAGGCCACAGGTGCCCTTCGCGAGCCAGCCACTCGACATAGTGCCCAGCGAGTGAGATAGAGGAGCCACGTCGCACGGACCCTTGGCATTGGAGGCATGGCTCGGCAGCCCTCAACAGGCACGGAATGGGCAGCTTGGCCAGCGTGCGGCAGCGGTGGGAGCACCTACTAGGACATTGACAACCATCGCGAGCCAACTCCTTGACATAATGCCCAACGAGCAAGCCAGGAGAGCCGCGTCACACGGACCATGGGCACGGAAGGCACGCGTCGGCAACACCCAGCAGGCATGGCATGGGCTGCTTGCCCAACGTGCGGCAGCGATGGGCGCGCCAGCTAGGCCACGGATGCCCATTGCGATCCAGCCACTCGACATAGTGCCCAGTCAGCGAGCCAGGGGAGCCATTGGCACTGGAGGCATGGCTCGGCAGCCCTCAACAGGCACGGCATAGGCTACTTGGCCAGTGTGCTGCAGCGGTGGGAGCGTCAACTAGGACTGACACCCATCGCGAGCCAGCACCTTGACATAATGCCCAGAGGGCTAGCCAGGGTAGCCGCATCGAACGGACCTTGGGCATGGGAGGCATGTCTTGACAATGGGCTGCTTGCCCGACCTGCGACAGCAATGGGCTCGTCAGCCTGGCCACGGGCGCCCATCACTAGCTGACCCCTGATTGTAATGCCCAGCGACTGAGCCAATGAAGCCGCGTTGCACGGACCCTGGGCACCGGAGACACGCCTTGGCAACCCCTAGCAGGTACATCATGGGCTGCTTGCCCAGTGGGTTGCAGCGGTGATAGAGCCAGCAAGGCCACGGGCGCCCATCGTGAGCGAGCCCCTCGACATAATGCGTAGCTAGCTTGCCATGGGAGCCGCATCGCACGGTTCCTGAGCATGGGAAGAACGTCTCGACAGCCCCCAGCAAACACGGCATGGGCAACTTGCCCAGCGTGTGGCAGCAATGGGCGTGCCAGCTTGGCCACGGGCGCCCATCACGAGCCAACCACTCGATATAATGCCCAGTGAGTGAGGTAGGGAAGCCGCATCGCACCCTGGGCACCAGAGGCATGCCTCGGTAGCCCCCAGCAGGCATGGCATGGGCCACTTTCACAGTGTGCGGCAGCGGTGGGCACGTCAGCCAAGCCACGGGCACCCATCGCGACCCAGCCCCTCGATATTATAACCAGCGAACGAGCCAGCGGAGTCGCGTCGCATGGACTTTGGGCACTAGATGCATGCCTCAGCAGCCCCGAGCAGGTAAGGCAAGGGCTGCTTGCCCAGCATGTGGCAGCAGCGGGCACACCAGCCAGGCCACAAGCGCCCATCGTGCGGTGATGCATCACTTAAATTTCTACCCTATCAGCTTTCGATGGTAGGATAGTTGCCTACAATCAGTGAATCTGAGTACTAGGGCACAGGCATGGTGAGTCTTCCTCCATGCCCGGACCTACAAGTGTGGAGGACCACGCTAGCAAGGCAAAAATACATGAGTTAGATATGAAAACAAATGCGGCAGACTTGGTGAGAAATCGAGTTTCATACTTATAGTGGCGAGATTCGCTGATGAGTTGGGAATGTTGTGGATTGAGGGATGAAGCAAACAAACAGAACCATAAGCCCGCTTAAGGGGGAAGCGGCAGAGATGCCTCAAGCAAGCACCAGCACATAGTTGTTCGAATATGTCCAGTGACGAAAACACAGGGCAGAATCTGGGAACTTGACTTGGCATGGATGGAAAGTCCAACAAGCAAAGATATTCCACAAAGAAAGGATATAGCTATTGGCAAGAGGAGGATCAAAGCAATAGAAGGATAAGAAAGAGATGTTTGTCCCGCAAACCAAAAGAGATAAGGCTCGAAAAGAGTTCTGAACGGAAACCACCTCCTCAAGCCTATCCAAACTGATTAAAAGAGGATAAGAAGGCTTGGAAAAGAATTTAAAGGAGATGAGATCCTGACGCAAAAAGAGTCCTTGCAGGAGAAGGATGCTATCCAAACTTTGAAGATAAGCCTCAATGAGATAAAGATTCGTGATCAAGATTGGGTGGCCTATCCGAAAAACGTGGGATAACAAAGAGGGAGTGTTTGAGTAGCACACTCCTCAACTAGCATAAAAAGGGGGCTTAGGTTCAGTTGTAAACTCATCGAGTGATACAAACTCAAGTGTGTGGGTAGCTAGAGGCTTTGGGTGCTCTTAAAGAGAGACCTTTCTTTTGTAAAGAGTTCCTTTATGTTCAATAAAGGTTGAGAAAGAGTTCTCACAATACCATCTTCTTACTTTGCGTTCTGCATTGTTGACTATTATTCTTCTTTTGGCACGGGCTTAGAAAGTTAGGCTGGTTAGGTAGACGCATCTAGCGCCGTCACACTAGAGTTGCGCTGATCTCGCAATTGGCGGTGTGACAATTCGGTATGAAAGCGCGGTTTTATCACCACTTTTTCTCAAACTCGTGGTTGATCATATCACTGCCAATGCACCATACCGGGGGGGGGGGGAGTGAGTTAATGTGAAAGTGTGTTGCTCTGTTGGAAGAGATCGTTGGTGCACTGATGGAGGGATCAACATGCACACTAGCAGAGTTAATGGAGATAATCGCCCAGCAATAATCCTCGATGGAAGAGGACATCGGAAACCTTAAAGAGACCGTGAGGAGCCTTGAGACCGAGATTGAGTTGCTAAAAAAGGCTCCCTACACCCCTACGGTAGGGGCAGACTCTACTAAGGCCAAGTTGAAGGTATCAGAACCAAAGCCATCCTCTGAAGAGAGGAACGCCAAGGAGTTGGAGAACTTCTTATGGGATATGGAGTAGTACTTTAAAGCTGCTAGAGTGCCCAAAAATGACCAGGTAATGATCACATCCATGTACTTATCTGGTGACGCTATGTTGTGGTGGCGCACCAATACGCAGGATGACACTATCATGGGAAGGCCTAGCATTGATTCATGGAAGGCACTCAAAAGGAAATTAAAGGAGAATTCCTGTCATGCAACACCTCGTTCATGGCTAGGGAACAACTGAAACGCTTAAAGCAGACAGGTTTAGTGCATGACTTCGTCAAGGAATTCAGTTCACTGATGCTGGACATCAAGAACATGTCAAAGGAGGATAGGTTGTTTAACTTCCTATTAGGCTTGCAGCCGTGCGCTCAAGCAGAACTGAGGCAGCAAGGTGTGAAAGACTTGCCCTCAGCATTTTTCATGGTGGATAGCTTGGTGGATATCAAGTAAGCGGGTGGTGCTCCTGAAAAGAAAGGTGAGAAATGAGGGAAGGCTAGAAAAGAGATGAAAAAGCCCAATGGTAAGGGCAAGAAAAAGAAGAATGTTGAGTCCAGCAAGCCTCGAGGCTCATCCCCTTTTAAAGGAAAGGGAAAGAATGTGGACCAAGGGGGTTGCTTCTTATGCAACAGGCCACATAGAGCACGCGATTGTCCTCGCAATGAGAAGTTAGTGGTGCTCATGGTAGTAGAGGATTCCTCCGAGGAAAAGGAAGAGAATGCCACAACTCGGGTGAATCCAATCCAGTTGCTGAATGCACTCACACCCAAGAACTTGCAGAAAGGGTTGATCTATGTCCTAGTGAAGGTAAACGAGAAGGATGCAATGGCAATGTTGGATACGGGAGCTACCAAAAATTTCATCACGAAAAGAGAAGTGGGAAAGCTCAGGCTTAACCTTTCTCCAGCCTCGGTCAGGTTCAAAGTAGTGAATACTGAGGCGAAGGTAGTATGCGGAGCTGCCACTATGACCCTTGAAGTAAGCGAATGGAAAGGTACATCTAACCTCATTATAACTCAGTTAGATGACTTTGATGTTATCATGGGTCTAGAATTTTTCAAACAAACCAAGGCATTGGTGATGCCCCACTTAGGTGGATTACTCGTGGCTGATGAGTGAGCCCTGAACCTAATCAGAACTGAAGCAACAAGAGAGCTTTCAGTAGATAAGAAATAGATTGGGTTGCAATCTGCAAAGCAACTTAAGTCAGGACTACGAAAGGGTGAAGTGACGATGGTGGTAGCACTATTTAAGGCAAAACCAAATTATGTTGTAGAGGTACCCGACAAGATCGCTGAAGTGTTGAGGGAATTCAGCGACATGATGCCATCGAAGCTCCCCAAGACATCGCCTTCGAGGAGGAATGTTGATCATATGATCGAGTTACTTTCGGGTGCTAGACCCCTTGCTCAAGCACCACATCGAATGCCCTCGTCGGAACTAGTCGAACTACGGAAGCAACTAGACGAGTTGTTGGAAATGGGTTTCATTAAGCCATCAAAGGCCCCTTATGGCACACTTGTGCTATTCTAGCGAAAACAAGATGGCTTGCTAAGAATATGCATCGATTACCGAGCATAAATCAAGGTAATGGTAAAGAACAAATATCTGGTGCCAAACGTTGCTGACTTATTTGATCGGTTATCAAGGGCCAAGCACTGGCAAGTCAGAATAGCTGAGGGGTACGAAGCAAAAACCATATGCGTCACAAGGTATGGCTCTTATGAGTTCATGGTGATGCCCTTCGAGCTAACCAATGCGTCTGCTACCTTTTGCAATCTTATGAATGATGTATTGTTTGAGTTTTTAGACAAGTTTGTGGTAGTCCACTTGGATGACATTATGGTCTATAGTGACACCCTAGACAACCACGCAAGCCATTTGCTGTAGGTATTGATGCAGCTGCAAAAGCACCAGTTATACATCAAGAAGGAAAAATGCGAGTTTTGCAAGCAAGAAGTGCCATTCTTGGGACATTGTTCGGGAACGGACAAATACAGATGGATGAAAGGAAAGTGAAGGCCATCATGGAGTGGCCAGCCCCGCGAAAAGTTGCTAAATTATCATCATTCCTTAGGCTCGCAAACTATTACAAACAGTTCATCAAAGGATATTCGAGCAAGAGCAACCCTTTGATGGACTTGCTAAAGAAAGATAGCCCGTGGGTGTGGACAGATGAATGCAACAAGGCTTTTGAGGGATTAAAACAGGCAATAGCCTTGAAACTAGTATTGTCCCTACTAAACTTTGAAGAGCCATTTGAGGTAGTCACAAACACTTTTGATCGAGTAATCGGGGGTGTGTTGGTGCAAAATGGCCATCCTATGGCATTCGAGAGTCGAAAATTCAAGGATGCAGAGCAACGTTATTCGACTCATGAAAAGGAGATGACAGATTTTTTCCATTGCCTAGGGACATGGCAGTATTACTTGCTTGGGATAAAATGTAAGGTAATTACTGACATTGTCACTAATACCTATTTTCGCTCGCAGAAAAAGCTATCTCCGAAACAAGCAAGATGGCAAGAGTTTGTGGCAGAGTTTGATTTTGTATGGGAACACAAACCAGGCAAACAAAACATTGTTTCTGATGCACTAAGCCGCGTAGAAGTGCAAACTTATGTGGCTACTCTGACGGGTGTCCAGAGCGACTTACTAGAGCAAATAAGGTCGGTAGCTGGGGAAGATACCAAGTATGCCTAACTCATGGAGGAGGTGAGCAAAGGCTTGATCCAAATATACTGGATTAAGGATGGGTTACTAAATGCTCGAGGAGACAGATTGTTTGTGCCTAAGTCTGGTGGACTTCGGAAACAGCTGTTGAGGGAAACCCATGACCCCCTATGGGCAAGTCATCCGAGCATCGAGAGGATGTTCGCACTACTGACAAGAGCCTATTACTGGCCCAAGTTGATGGAAGATGTGGAGGCCTACGTTCGCATATGCTTAGTGTGCCAACAAGACAAAACAGATAAAAAGAGGGAGGTGGGTTTACTCCAATGCTTACCGATTCCAGAACACCCATGGGAGTCGGTGTTGATGGATTTCATTATGGGCTTCTCAAAGGTAAAGGGACTATCCGCTATAATGGTGATTGTTGATAGGTTCTCAAAGTATGCTATCTTTGTTCTTGTTACTTGAGCGTGCCTAGCTGATACAGCCGCTGAGATGTTTTTCAAATATGTTATTAAGTTGTTTGGGTTGCCAAAAGACATTGTGAGTGACAGAGATGCTAGATTCACGGGAGGATTCTAGACAGTGTTGCTAAACATGATAGGAACAGAACTTAAATTCTCCACAACAAACCATCCACAGACAGATGGTCAAACGAAGAGGGTAAATAGCTTGCTTAAGAGTATTTGCGGCACTACATGACTGCAAGCCAAAGAGATTGGCTTGAATTGTTAGAAGTAGCGCATGGCCATTCTTAGCTTGCTAAAGGTACATAGCTTGCTGAGGAGTATTTGCGGTACTACGTGCATGGCCGTTCTTAATTAGTGGAACGATTTGTCTAGTTAATTCCATTAACGAATGAGACCTCAGCCTGCTAACTAGCTACATGGAGGTGACCCTCTACGGCCAGCTTCTTAGAGGGACTATGGCCTCTTAGGCCAAGGAAGTTTGAGGCAATAACATGTTTGTGGTGCCCTTAGATGTTTTGGGCCACATGCACTTTACACTAATGTGTTCAACGAGTTTATGGCCTTGGCCAACAGGCCCAGGTAATCTTTGAAATTTCATCATGATGGGGATAGATCATTGCAATTGTTGGTCTTCAACGAGGAATTTCTAGTAAGTGCGAGTCATCAACTCGCGTTGACTACGTCCCTACCCTTTGTACATGCCGCCTATCGCTCCTACCGATTGAATGGTCTGACGAAGTGTTTCGGATCACGACGATGTAGGTGGTTCGCCGCTTGGGATGTCAGGAAAAGTCCACTGAACCTTATTATTTAGAGGAAAGAGAAGTCGTAACAAGGTTTCTGTAGGTGAACCTGCGCAAGGATCATTATCGAAAACTCGCTCAGCGAAATGACCCACGAACACGTTGTAAACACACCGGCAGGGTAGAGGGCTCTCGAGTCCCTTGTCCCACCTTGCGCGGCGAAGGTGCGCGGGCTCGTACCCAAGCCCCTCGTCGCACGCAACAACAAAACCCACAACTTGGCGTGCGCCAAAGAACTCGAATGAAAAAGCACGACCCAGTCGGCCCGATCTTGGTGTGCGACTGGCGGTTGCGACGTCCTTAAACGATGTCTAAAATGACTCTCGACAATGGATATCTCGGCTCTAGCATCGATGAAGAACGTAGTGAAATGCGATACTTGGTGTGAATTACAAAATCTCATGAACCATCAAGTCTTTGAATGCAAGTTGCGCCTGAAGCCATCAAGCCGAGGGCACGTCTGCCTGGGTGTCAAGCACCGTGGCCCCCGACCACTCCACATCCCTTCGAGGACGGGAGGGACCATCGCAGGGTGGATGTTGGCCTCCCATGCACCTTTGGCTCGCGGTTGGCCTAAAAAAGAGCCTCGAGCGACGCCGCATCACGGCTTGGCGGTGGTAGAGAAAGCCTCGTGCTCCCTCATGCGAGTGTCGCTTGCTCCCGATGCACGGACCCAACGATCGATCGAGATGCGACCCCAGGTCAGACGAGACCACCCGCTAAGTTTAAGCATATCAATAAGCGGAGGAAAAGAAACTAACAAGGATTCCCTTAGTAAAGGCGAGCGAACTGGGAAAAGCCCAGCTTGAAAATTGTGTGTCCTCGGCGCCCGAATTGTTATCTGCAGAAGCGTCCTCAGCGATGGACTAGGGCCTAAGTCCCTTGGAAAGGGGCATCAGAGAGGGTGAGAGCCCCTTCTCACCCAGACCTTGTCGCACCACGAGGCGTTGTCGACGAGTCGGGTTGTTTGGGAATGCAGCCTTAATAAGGTGGTAAATTTCGTCCAAGGCTAAATACGAGGGAGAGACCGATAGCAAGCAAGTACCACGAGGGAGATATGAAAGGACTATGAAAAGAGAGTCAAAGAGTGCTTGAAATTATTGGGAATGAAGCAGATGGGGGTCGGCAATGCACCTCGATCGGATGTGGAACGGTCACGAGCCGATCCGTCAATCGACTCGGGGTGTGGATCGACGCAAATCGCGACGGTGGCCCAAGATCGAGCCTTTGATACGCTCGTAGAGACGCCGTCATTGAGATCGTGGCTGGCAACGTGCGTCATCACGGCGGTACTTTAGCAGCTGTGCGCTCCTGGAGTCGGCCCGCGGGCTCCCCATTTGATTTGTCCTGAAACACGGACCAAGGAGTCTGACATGCGAGCGAGTCAATGGGCAAGTAAACCCATATGGTGCAAGGAAGCTGATTGGCGAGATCCCTCACGGGTGCATCGCCGTGTGACCTCAATCTTTTGAGAAGGGTTCAAGTGTGAGCATGCCTGTTTAGGACCCGAAAGATAGTGAACTATGCCTGAGCGAGGCGAAGCCAAAGGAAACTTTGGTGGAGGCCCGCAGCAATACTGACGTGCAAATCGTTCATTTGACTTGGGTATACGGGACGAAAGACTAATTGAACCATCCAGTAGCTGGTTCCTTCCAAAGTTTCCCTCAGGTTAGTTGGAGCTCAGATGTGAGTTCTATTGGGTAAAGCCGATGATTAGAGGCATCGGGGGCGCAATGCCCTCAACCTATTCTCAAAATTTAAATAAGTAGTACGGGGTGGCTACTTCCTTGAGCCATCCACGGAATCGAGAGCTCCAAGTGGGCCATTTTTGGCAAGCAGAACTGGCGATGCGGGATGAACCAGAAGTTGGGTTACAATTCCCAACTACGCGCTAACCTAGAACCCACAAAGGGTGTTGGTTGATTAAGATAGTAGGACGGTGGTCATGGAAGTCGAAATCTTCTAAGGAGTGTGTAACAACTCACCTGCCAAATCAACTAGCCTCGAAAATGGATGGCGCTGAAGCGCGCGACATATACCCTGCCGTTAGGGCAAGGGCCAAGCCCCAATGAGTAGGAGGGCGCAGTGGTCACCGCAAAACCTAAAGCGCGAGCCTAGGTGGAGTGGCCATCGGTGCAGATCTTCGTGGTAGTGGCAAATATTCAAATGAGAACTTTGAAGGCCGAAGAAAGGAAAGGTTCCATGTGAACGGCACTTACACATGGGTTAGTCGATCCTAAGAGATTGGGGAAGCCCGTCGGATAGTGCCTCGGCGTGAGCTTAGAAAGGGGATCCGATTAAAATTTCAAAATCGGGAAGTGGCGGCTAACGATAATGTTAGGGAGCCCGGAGACATCGACAGGGGCCTCGAAAAGAGTTATTTTTTCTGTTTAACAGCCTGCTCGCCCTAGATTCGGCTCAGCTGAAGGTAGGGTCCAGCGACTAGAAGAGTACCACATGTCGCATGGTGTTCTGTGTGCCCCCAGCGGCCCTTGAAAATCCGAAGGACCCAAGTGCCTCCCACGCCCGATCATACTCATAATGGCATCAGGTCTCCAAGGTGAGCAGCCTCTAGTTGATGGAACAATGTAGGCAAGGGAAGTCGAAAAAATGGATCCATAACCTCGAGAAAAGGATTGGCTCTAAGGGCTGGGCACATGGGTCCTAATCTCGAATCCATTGGCCGTCAATGGACTGCTCGAGCTACTCTCGCGACGAGAGCGGGTCGTCGCGTGTCGGTTGGGGGACGGAATGGGGACAGTTCCTTCGGGGGCCTTCCTCGAGCATCGAACAGCCAATTCAGAACTGGTATGGACAAGGGGAATCCAACTGTTTAATTAAAACAAAGCATTGCGATGGTCCCTACGGATGCTCACGCAATGTGATTTTTGCCCAGTGCCCTAAATGTCAAAGTGAAGAAATTCAACCAAGCGTGGGTAAACGGCGGGAGTAACCATGACTCTCTTAAGGTAGTCAAATGCCTTGATAGCCCCTAGCAAGGACAGCATGGGCTGCTTGCCCAGCATTCGGCAGCAGTGAGGGTGCCAGCCATGCCACAGGCGCCCATCGCGAGCTAGCCCCCTCATCCTTGCCCCTCAACTTACTGCTAAGCGAGCTAGCCAAGGGAGCAGCATCGAACAGATCCTGGGCACGGGAGGCATGCCTCGGTAGCCCTTAGCAGGCATGGTATGGGCTGCTTGCCCAGCGTGCGACAGTGGTGGGCGCGCTAACCAGGCCACTGGTGTTAATCGCGAGCCAGCCCCCTCATCCTTGCCCCTCAACATAGTGCCTAGCGAGCGGGTCAGGGGAGCCACGTCACTCAGACCCTGGGCATGGGAGGCATACCTCGGCAACCACCAAGTGGAATGCCATGGGCTGCTTGCCCAACGTGCGGCAGCGGTGGCCACGCCAGCTAGGCTACAGTCACCCATCACAAGCCAGCCCCTCAACATAGTGCTCAGGGAGCGAACCAAGGGAGCCACGTCACACAGACTGTGAAACTGTGAATGACTCATTAAATCAGTTATTGTTTATTTAATAGTACCTATTACTCGGATAACCGTAGTAATTCTAGAGCTAATATATGCAACAAACCCTGACTTCTGGAAATGGCGCATTTATTCGCCCATTGCTCTGATGATTCATGATAACTTGACGGATCGCAAGGCCATCGTGCCGGTGACGCATCATTTAAATTTTTGCCCTATCAACATTCGATGGTAGGATAGTTGCCTACTGTCAGACCCTTGAATCTGAGTGCCAAGGCATAGGCATGGTGAGTCTAGCTCCATGCTCGGACCTACAGGTGTGGAGGACCACGCTAGAAAGGCAAAAACGCATGAGTCAGATACGGGAATGAAAGTGGGAGACATGGTGAGAAATCGAGTTTCATACTTACAATGACGAGATTCGCTGGTGAGTTGGCAACCTTGTGGAGCAAGGGATGAAGCACATAAACAGACCCATAAGCCTGCTTAAGGGGAAAGCGGCAGAGATGCCTCAAGCAAGCACCAGTACATGGTGGTACGAATATGTCCAGTGACGGGAACAGCAGGTAGAATCCGGGAACCCAGCTTGGGATGGATGGAAAGTCCAACAAGTGAAGATATTTCACAAAGAAAGCATATGGCTATTGGCTAGGGGAGGATCAAGCGATAGAAGGATAAGAAAGAGATGTCTATCCCAAAAGCCAAGGGAGATAAGGCTCGAAAAGAGTCCTGAACGGAAACCACTTCCTCAACCCTATCCAAACCAGTTGAAAGTGGATAAGAAGGCTTGGAGAAGACTTCAAAGGAGATGAGATCCTTGACTCAAGGAGAGTCCTTGCGGGAGAAGGATGTTATCCAAACTTTGAAGATAAGCCTCAATGAGATAAAGATTCATGATCAAGATTGGGTGGCCGATTTGAAAAATGTGGGATAACTAAGAGGGAGTGTTTGATTAGGACACTCCTCAAATAGTATAAAAAGGGAGCTTGGGTTCAATTGTAAACACATCGAGTAACACAAACTCAAGTTTGTGGGTAGCTAGAGGCTTTGGGTGCTCTTAGAGAGAGGCCTTTCTTTTGCAAAGAGTTCCTTTATTATCAATAAAGGTTGAGAAAGAGTTCTCATAATATTATCTTCTTACTTTGCTTTTGCGTTGTTGGCTCTTATTCTTCTTTTGGCATGGGCTTAAAAAGTTGGGCTGGTTAGGTGGATGCATCTAGGACCATCACAATAGAGTTGCGTTGATCTCACAACCGACGATGTGACACCTACTATGGTGGTGACGGAGAATTAGGGTTCGATTCCGCAGAAGGAGCCTAAGAAACGGCTACCACATCCAAGGAAGGCAGCAGGCATGCAAATTACCCAATCCTAACATGGGGAGGTAATGACAATAAATAACAATACTGGGCTGTTCGAGTCTTGTAATTGGAATGAGTAGGAGGGCGTGGTGGTCATCGCAAAACTCGAAACGCGAGCCCAGGAGTAGCGACCATTTATGCAGATCTTGGTGGTAGTAGTAAATATTCAAATGAGAACTTTGAAGGCCGAAAAGGGGAAAGGTTCCATGTGAACGACACTTGCACATGGGTTAGTCGATCCTAAGAGACAGGGGAAGCCCATCGGATAGTGCCTCGGCGCGAGCTTCGAAAGGGGATCCGGTTAAAATTTTGAAACCAAGATGTGGCGGCTGACCGTAACATTAAGGAGTCCGAAGATGTCGATGGGGGCCCCGAAAAGAGTTATCTTTTCTGTTTAACAGCTTGCCCACCCTAGAAACGGCTCAGCTGGAGGTAGGGTCCAACGGCTGGAAGAGCACTGCACGTCGTGTGGTGTTCAGTGCGTCCCCGATGGCCTTCAAAAATCTGGAGGACCAAGTGCCTCCCATGCCCGGTTGTACTCATAACCGCATCTGGTCTCCAAGGTGAACAGCCTCTGGTTGATGGAACAATGTAGGCAAGGGAAGTCGACAAAATGGATCCGTAACCTCGGGAAAAGAATTGGCTCTAAGGGTTGGGCACAGGGGTCCCTGTCTCGAACCCGTCAGTTGTCGATAGACTGCTCGAGCTGTTGTTGCGGTGAGAGTGGGTCGCCGCATGCCGGCTGGGGATGGACTAGGAACAGTTCCTTTAGGGGCCTTCTTTGGGCGTCGAATAGCCAACTCAGAACTGGTACGAACAAGGGGAATCCGACTATTTAATTAAAACAAAGCATTGCGATGGTCAGTGTGGATGCTCACGCAATATGATTTCTACCTAGTGCTCTGAATGTCAAAGTGAAGAAATTCAACCAAGCGCGGGTAAACAGAGGGAGTAACTATGACTCTCTTAAGGTAGCCAAATGCCTCGTCATCAAATTAGTGACGCACATGAATGGATTAATAAGATTCCCACTGTCCCTGTTTACTATTCAAAAAAACCACAGCCAAGGGAACGGGCTTGACATAATCAGTGGGGAAAGAAGACCTTGTTGAGCTTGACTCTGGTCCGACTTTGCGAAATGAATTGAGAGGTGTAGGATAAGTGGGAGTCGAAAACGGTAAAAGTGAAATACCACTACTTTTAACGTTATTTAACTTGTTTCGTGAATTGGAGGCGGGCCATCGCCCCTCTTTTTGGACCCAAGGTCGGCTTCAGCTGGCCGATCTGGGTGGAAGACATTGTCAGGAGGGGAGTTTGGCTAGGGCGGCACATCTGTTAAAAGATAATGCAGGTGTCCTAAGATAAGCTCAAAGAGAACAGAAATCTCATGTGGAACAAAAAGGTAAAAGCTCGTTTGATTCTAATTTCCAGTACGAATACAAACCGTGAAAGCCTGGCCTATCAATCCTTTAGACCTTCGAAATTTGAAGCTAAAGATGTCAGAAAAGTTACCACAGGGATAACTGGCTCGTGGCAGCCCAGCATTCATTACAATGTGGCTTTTTAATCCTTTGATGTCGTCTCTTCCTATCATTGTGAAGTAGAATTCACTAAGTGTTGGATTGTTCACCCACCAACAGGGAACGTGAACTGGGTTTAGACCATCGTGAGACAGGTTAGTTTTACCCTACTGATGGTCGCGTCATAATAGTAATTCAACCTAGTACGAGAGGAACCATTGATTCGCACAATTGGTCATCGCGCTTAGTTGAAAAGCCAGTGGCGCGAAGCTACCGTTCACTGGATTATGACTGAACACCTTTAAGTAAAAATCTAGGATAGAAGGGATGCATGTGCCTGTCGCCCGATTGTCGGCCTGCAGTAGGGTCCACCCGGCCCCCAAAAGGCACGTGTCATTGGCCAAGCCCGCGCGGCAGAGGAGCCTCGTGGCCTGCCTTGAAATGTGATTCCCACCGAGCGACGGGTAGAATCATTTGTAGATGACTTAAATACGCGACAGGGTATCGTAAGTGGCAGAGTGACCTTGCTGCCATGATCCAGTAAGATTCAGCCCTTTGTCGCTTTGATTCATCCCTCTCTTTTTGGCAATTGATGCCCCGAGGTCTGAAATCATCCCACAAGATAATGACCAAGAAAAAGAAGCAAGTCCTTTGGGCTTGTGGAGAACGAGAAACAGAAGGGAAAAACACTTGAAAACATATCTGGAAGCATTGGGGAAACAAGTGTTACTCCAATAAAAATATATATATATCTAGCAGAAACTTGTCCCTCGATGCTTTCCCACTGTAAAGTACTGCCCAGCGAGCGAGCCAGGGGAGCTGTGTCACATGGACACTGGGCACGGGAGGCATGCCTTGGCAGCGCCCAGCAGGCACGGCGTGGGCTGCTTGCCCAGCGTGCGGCAGCGGTGCGCGTTTGGCCACGGGCGCCTATCGCGAGCCAGCCCCTTCGTCCCTGCCCCTCGACTTACTGCCCGGTGAGCGAGCCAGGGGAGCCACGTTGCACCGACCCTGGGCATGGGAGGCATCACTCAGCAGCCCCCAGCAGGCATGGCATGGGCCGCTAGCCCAGCGTGCAGCAGCGGTGGGCACGCCAGCCAAGCCACGGGCACCCATCGCGAGCCAGCCCCCTCGTGCCTGCCCCTCGACTTACTGCCCAGCGAGCGAGCCAGGGGAGCCGCATCGCACAGACCCTGATCATGCGAGGCATGCTTCCGCAGCCCCCAGCAGGCACCGCATGGGCTGCTTGCCCACCGTGCGGCAGCGGTGGGTGTGCCAGCCAGGCCAGTGGCGCCCATCGTGAGCCAGCCCCCTCGTCCCCGCCCCTCGACGTAGTGCCCAGCGAGCAAGCCAGGGGAGCCACGTCGCACAGACACTTGGTACAGGAGGAATGCCTCAATAGCCCCCAGCAGGCACAGCATGGGCTGCTTGCCCAGCATGCGGCAGCTGTGGGCGTGCCAGCCAGGCTATGGGCGCCCATCACGAGCCAACCCCCTCGTCCCTGCCCCTCGACCTACTGCCCGGCGAGCGAGCCATGGGAGCCATGTTGCAGGGATCCTGGGCACATGAGGCATGAGTCGGCAGCCCCCAGCAGGCACCACATGGGCCCCTAGCCCAGCGTGCGGCAGCAGTTGGGGCGCTAGCAAGGCCACGGGAACCCATCGCGAGCCAGCCCCCTTGTCCCTGCCCCTCGCCTTACAATCCAGCGAGCGAGCCAGGGGAGCTGCATCACACGGACCCTGGTCACGCGAGGCATGCCTCAGCAGCCCCCAGCAGGCACCGCATGGGCTGCTTGCCCACAATGCGGCAGCGGTGGGCGTGCCAGCTAGGCCAGTGGCGCCCATCGTGAGCCAGGCCCTCGTCCCTGCCCCTCGACTTA
>JAJFZO010000320.1:0-20000 GCA_021397835.1 Moringa oleifera
TCCTCCGAATCTCTTCTGCAAGAACTCGATCACGAACATCATTCAAGTTTGAACTCCCAACAGAATTGCTCATCGCTGCTCTCATGGGCTCCCAACTATTTGGCAGTGATGCCAATAGTATCAAGGCACGTACCTCATCATCAAAGTCAATCTCAACAGAAGATAACTGATTAACTATTGTATTAAACTTATTAAGATGAGTTGCCACAGAATTACCTTCACCCATTTTCAAGTGAAATAGCTTCTTCATGAGAAAAACCTTGTTGTTTGCTGAAGGTTTTTCATACATGTCAGATAGCACCTTCATCAGACTTGCAGTTGTTTTCTCTTTCGCCACATTGTGAGCAACGTTCTTTGACAGTGTCAGCCGAATAACTCCCAGCACCTGTCGATCAAGGAGATTCCAATCGCTTTCTGAAATCTTTTCAGGCTTTTGACCCAAAAGTGGTTCATGCAGCTTTTTCCCATACAGATAATCCTCGATTTGCATTCTCCAGAAGGCATAATCTGTACCATCGAACTTGATGATCCCAAGTGATGAGTTTTCTTTGCTACCCATTGCTTTCAATCTCAAAACCCGAAGCTCTGATACCAGTTGTTGGGAATTTTGACAACCAGATCCTTAGTTGATGGATCAAATATCAAATCCCTATAACCTGAAAGCAACAATAATAAAAGCAAGAAGAAAGTAAACAACCACAGGAACACAAGATTTATAGTGGTTCACCCTCAATTGAGAGTTACATCCACTTTGCAGCCACTGCAAGAAACCCTTTCACTATGAAAATAGATTACAAGAGAGATAACTGTTTCCCTAGCCCTCACTCTACTAGAATAAAACCCTAGGACTCTTACTCACTCTCTCTGTTGTGATGTTTACATGGGTAGAAGTCCCCCCTTTATATAGTAGAGCCCAAGGCCCAAAAGATAGATAAGCATATATATCTTTTCAAATAAGTATATGCCATCTCAGATAAATATATATCTTTTCAGATAAATATATACCCTTTTGTAGATAAGTCTCCACACATACTCAACAATCTCCCACTTGGAGACTAATTCATTATCTCAATTGTTTCTTCCACCTGCGCTGGCCATGACTTCCCAATCAGCAGCTGAGAAGCCCCACTGAAGTTGTACACAGCTTCAGTTTCTCGATTGTAACAACCTTGGTTAGCATATCAGCTGGATTCTGACTTCCTTGTATCTTTTCGAGTGATAAGACACCATCTTCCAAAGCTGATCTTATGAAGTGATATCTGACTTGTATATGCTTCGTTCTAGCATGATACATAGGGTTCTTTGCCAAGTGAATGGCACTCTGGCTGTCACAATGCAACATACCTTTTTCAAACTTGTGCCCCAGTTCATTTAGGAAAGATAACAACCATATCATCTCCTTGCTTGCTTCTGTAAGAGCAACATATTCAGCCTCTGTGGTCGACAGTGCAACTATCTTTTGCAGTTTAGACATCCAACTGATTGCAGTACCACCCAATGTATAAACATACCCTGTAGTACTTTTTCTGCTGTCGATGTCACCAGCCATATAAGCATCAACATAACCATGCAAGCCCATATCTGTTTTTCTGAAGTATAAAGCGAAGTCTGCAGTGCTCTTCAAATACCTGAAGATCCACTTAACTGCTTCCCAGTGTTGCTTTCCTGGATTGCTCATATACCTACTAACAACTCCCACTGCATGTGCTATGTCCGGTCTTGTACATACTGTGGCATACATTAGACTCCCAATAGCAGAAGCGTAAGGAACCTTGCCCATATATGTAATTTCATCATCAGTTGACGGAGACTGACTTTTGGATAGTCTGAAATGACTAGCCAAAGGTGTACTTACTGGTTTGGTACCATCCATTCTGAATCTAGCAAGCACCTTGTTGATGTATTTCTCCTGAGATAGCTTGAGAATTCCCTTTTCCCTGGTGATTCTCATCCCAAGGATTTGTTTGGCGGAACCCAAATCCTTCATAGCAAACTTCTTTGAAAGCTTACTCTTCAATTTCTCTATCTCATGCAAATTAGCTCCAGCAATTAACATATCATCAACATACAACAGTAATATAATGTAAGAGTTATCATACCTCTTAACATAACAACAATGGTCTGCCTGGCACCTTAAGAAACCATTGTCACCCATGAAGTTGTCAAACTTCTTGTACAACTGTCTTGGAGCTTGTTTTAACCCATACAAACTTTTCATAAGTTTGCATACCATTTTCTCCTTACCTTTGACTTCAAATCCTTGTGGCTGTTTCATGTAAATTTCTTCCTCCAAGTCACCATGAAGAAAAGCTGTTTTTACATCCATTTGCTGCAGATGCAAATCTTCCTGAGCCACTAACCCAAGCACTATTCTGATTGTAGTCAACTTAACCACTGGGGAAAAAATCTCTGTGTAGTCAATCCTTTCCTTTTGTTGAAAGCCTTTAACTACTAACCTTGCTTTATACCGCTTGTTGCCATCATGTTCTTCTTTTATCCGGTAAACTCATTTGTTCTGCAAGGCCCTTTTTCCTTGTGGTAGTTCTGCCAACTCCCATGTTTGATTACTCATGAGAGAATTCATCTCATCTTTCATGGCTAACTCCCACTTGATTGATTCATCACCCTGCAAAGCTTCATCAAAACTCTCTGGTTCACCCCTATCAGTCAACAAGATGTAATTCAGAGATGGTGAAAATCTCTGTGGTGGTCTCACAGTTCTGGAAGATCTTCTCACTTCTGTTACAGGAGTGGTTGGATTTACCTCTGGAGCCATACTTTCCTGATTTTGCTCAGCAATGTCATCTTCAACTTCCTCAGTATTCTGTTGCAGCTGATTCACTGGAATGTCTCTCAAGTGGATCACTTCAAGCCTTTTTGTCACAGAATCTGTTACTTCTGAACTCTTGCCCAAACTATCCTTGTACAGAACTTGCTCATTGAAGATTACATCCCTGCTCCTAATGATCTTCCTGTTTTGGCTATCCCAGAAACGATAACCAAACTCATTGTCACCATATCCAACGAAAAAACATTTTTTTGATTTAGGATCAAGTTTGCCTCTAGCAGCAGCATCAATATGGATATATGACAGGCAACCAAATATTCTTAGAAAAGACAGATTTACCTTTTTGCCACTCCAAACCTCCTCAGGTATTCTGCAATCCAAAGGAACTGAAGGGCCCCTATTGATTAAATAGGCTGCAGTGTTAACTGCATCTGCCCAAAATGCCTTGGGCAATCGTGCATGCATTCTCATGCTCCTTGCACGCTCATTCAGTGTTCTGTTCATCCTTTCTGCAACACCATTCTGTTGAGGTGTACCTGGAGTAGTCTTCTCCATCTTGATCCCATTGTCAGCACAAAACTGTTTGAAATCTCCATCAATGTATTCTCCACCATTATCAGATCTCAAACACTTAACTTTAAGATTAGTTTCATTCTCAACCATGGCTTTCCATTTCCTGAAAGCATCAAATACATCAGATTTATTCTTTAGAAAATAAATCCATACCTTTCTGGTTGAGTCATCAATGAAAGTCACATAGTAGCTAGATCCCCCAAGAGACGTCACAGTCGAAGGCCCCCATACATCTGTATGAACTAACTCTAGTTTTTGCTGCTTCAACTGCTTTCCTGCTTTGGAGAAGCTGACTCTTTTCTGTTTGCCAAGGATGCAGCTTTCACACAACTTGTGCTCTACAGATTTTAAATCCGGCAAATTACCATTTGCCACCATGACCTTCATTCCCTTTTCACTCATATGCCCAAGTCTGCAATGCCATAGGTCAGAGTTCATACCAGTGTCAACAGCAGCCACTGTATCCTTGCAACTTGAAGTCATATAGAGAGTTCCAGTTTTGCTTCCTTGAGCAACAACCATGGCACCTTTGGTAACTTTCCAAGCATTATCATTGAAAGTCACCCTATGCCCTTCACTATCAAGCTGTCCAACAGAAATTAGATTTCTCATCAACTTTGGCACATGTCTCACCTTTTGAATCTTCCAGATATTCCCATTTGGCATCTTTAATTTAACATCACCCATACCAATAATATTCAAAGGTTCTCCATCTGCAAGATAAACCTTCCCAAAATTTCCAGCAACATAATTTTCTATTATTTTGCCATATGCAGTGGTATGAAAAGACGCCCCAGAATCTAAAACCCAAGACTCAAGAGGATTATCAATGGCCAAGAGTAAAGCATCATCTACCTCATCTGTTACAGCATTTGCAGTGTCATCTTTATGCTCACCTTTTTTTTTCAGTAAGCGACAGTCTTTCTTCATGTGGCCCTTTTTCTTACAGTTCCAGCATTCCAGATTTCTTCCAGATCTAGATTTGCTTCTTCCATTCATTGACTTAGATTTGCCCTTATTGCGATCAGAGTTTCTGTCACTTTCTCTTCCCCTGTTTTCAACATTTAGGGCAGAATTTGCAACTGATGTTTCACCTGAATCGATCCTCCGAATCTCTTCTGCAAGAACTCGATCACGAACATTATTGAAGTTCAATTTTGAACTCCCAACAGAATTGCTCATCGCTGCTCTCATGGGCTCCCAACTATTTGGCAATGATGCCAATAGTATCAAGGCATGTACCTCATCATCAAAGTCAATCTCAACAGAAGATAACTGATTAACTATTGTATTAAACTCATTAAGATGAGTTGCCACAGAATTACCTTCACCCATTTTCAAGTGAAATAGCTTCTTCATGAGAAAAAACCTTGTTGTTTGCTGAAGGTTTTTCATACATGTCAGATAGCACCTTCATCAGACTTGCAGTTGTTTTCTCCTTCGCCACGTTGTGAGCAACGTTCTTTGACAGTGTCAGCCGAATAACTCCCAGCACCTGTCGATCAAGGAGATTCCAATCGCTTTCTGAAATCTTTTCAGGCTTTTGACCCAAAAGTGGTTCATGCAGCTTTTTCCCATACAGATAATCCTCGATTTGCATTCTCCAGAAGGCATAATCTGTACCATCGAACTTGATGATCCCATGTGATGAGTTTTCTTCGCTACCCATTGCTTTCAATCTCAAAACCCGAAGCTCTGATACCAGTTGTTGGGAATTTGACAACCAGATCCTTAGTTGATGGATCAAATATCAAATCCCTATAACCTGAAAGCAACAATAATAAAAGCAAGAAGAAAAGTAAACAACCACAGGAACACAAGATTTATAGTGGTTCACCCTCAATTGAGAGTTACATCCACTTTGCAGCCACTGCAGGAAACCCTTTCACTATGAAAATAGATTACAAGAGAGATAACTGTTTCCCTAGCCCTCACTCTACTGGAATAAAACCCTAGGACTCTTACTCACTCTCTCTGTTGTGATGTTTACATGGGTAGAAGTCCCCCCTTTATATAGTAGAGCCCAAGGCCCAAAAGATAGATAAGCATATATATCTTTTCAAATAAGTATATGCCATCTCAGATAAATATATATCTTTTCAGATAAATATATACCCTTTTGTAGATAAGTCTCCACACATACTCAACACGCTGGGCACTTGGCCCATGCCGTGCCTGCTGGGGGCTGACTGGACATGCCTTCCATACCCAGAGTCCATGTGACGCTGCTCCTCTGGCTTGTTCACGCATCACAAAGCCGAGGGATAGGGTCGAGGGGGATGGCTCGTGATGGGCCCCCGTGGCCTCGCTTGCGCGCCTTCCTCTGCCGCACGCTGGGCACTTGGCCTATGCCGTGCCTGCTGGGGGCTGCCTGGGCATGCCTCCTGTGCCCAGAGTCCATGCGACGCGGCTCCCCGAGCTTGCTCACGGGGCACTAAGTCAAGGGACTGGGACGAGGGGGCTGGCTCGTGATGGGCGCCCGAGGCCAGGCTGGCGCGCCCACCTTTGCCGCACGCTGGGCACTTGGCCCATGCCATGCCTGCTGGGGGCTGACTGGGCATGCCTCCAGTGCCCAGGGTCTGTGCGATGCGGATCCCCTGGCTCGTTCGCTGGGCACTTAGTCAAGGGACAGGGACGAGGGGGCTGGCTCGCAATGGGCACCTGTGGTCTGGCTGGCGCGCCCTACTCTGCCGCACGCTTGGCACTTGGCCCATGCCGTGCCTGCTGGGGGCTGCCGGGGCAAGCCCCCTGTGCCTAGGGTCCATGCGACGTGGCTCCCCTGGCTCGCTCGCTGGGCACTTAGTCGAGGGACAGGGACTAGGGGGCTGGCTCGTGATGGGCGCCTGGTTCCTGCCTGGTGCGCCCTCCTCTGCCGCACGCTGGGCACTTGGCCCATACCGTACCTGCTGGGGGCTGCCTGGGCATGCCTCCTGTGCCCAGAGTCCATGTGACGCTGCTCTCCTGAAACACTCACGGGGCAGTAAGTCGAGGGACAAGGATGAGGGGGCTGGCTCGTGAAGGGCGCCTGTGGCCTCGCTGGCGCACTCTACTCTGCCGCACGCTGGGCACTTGGCCTATGCCATGCCTTCTGGGGGCTGCCTGGGCATGCCTCCCGTGCCCAGATTCCATGTGACGCGGCTCACTTGAAATGCTCATGGGGCACTAAGTCGAGGGACAGGGACGAGGGGGCTTGCTTGTGATGGGCGCCCGTGGCCTCGCTGGCGCGCCCTCATCTGCCACACACTGGGCACTTGGCCCATGCCATGCCTACTGGGGTTTGACTGGGCATACCTCTCATGCCCAGGGTCCATGCAACGCGGCTCCCCTGGCTTGCTCGCTGGTTACGTAGTTGAGGGATAGGGACGAGGGGGCTGGCTCGTGATGGGCGCCTGTGGCCTGGCTGGCGCGCCCTCCTCTGCCGCACGCTGTGCCCTTGGCCCATGCCGTGCCTGTGGGGGGCTTCCTGGGCATTCCTCGGTGCCCAGGGCCCATGCGACGCGGCTCCCCTGGCTCGCTCGCTGGGCACTGAGTCGAGGGACAGGGACGTGGGGCCTTGCTCGTGATTGGCACCCGAGGCCTTGCTGGCGCGCCCACCTTTGCCACACGCTGGGCACTTGGCCCATGCCATGCCTACTGGAGGCTGACTGGGCATGCCTCCCGTACCCAGAGTCCACGTGACGCGGCTCCTCTGGCTTTTTCACGGATCACTAAGCCGAGGGATAGGGACGAGGGGGCTGGCTCGTGATGGGCGCCCGTGGCCTAGCTTGCGCGCCTTCCTCTGCCGCACGCTGGGATCTTGGCCTATGCCGTGCCTGCTGGGGGCTGCCTGGGCATGCCTCCTGTGCCCAGATTCCATGCGATGCGGCTCCCCTGGCTCTCTCACGGGGCACTAAGTCAAGGGACGGGGTTGAGGGGGCTGGCTCGTGATGAGCGCCTGAGGCCTCGATGGCGCGCCCACCTTTGCCGCACGCTGGGCACTCTGCCCACACCGTGCCTGCTGGGGGCTGACTGGGCAGGAATCCCAACCCAGGAATTCCATGCAACGTGGCTCCCCTGGCTCCCTCGCTGGGCACTTAGTCAAGGAAGAGGGACGAGGGGACTGGCTCGCGATGGGCGCCTGTGGCCTGGCTGGCACGCCCACCGCTGCCGCACGCTGGGCACTTGGCCTAAGCCGTACCTGCTGGGGGCTGCCTGGGCATGCCTCCCATGCCCAGAGTCCATGCGACGCGGCTCCCCTGGCTCGCTCACGGGGCACTAAGTCGAGGGACTGGGACGAGGGGGCTGGCTCGTGATGGGCACCCGAGGCCAGGCTGGCGCGCCCACCTTTGCCGCACGCTGGGCACTAGGCCCATGCTGTGCCTGCAGGTGGCTGACTGGGCATGCCTCCCTTGCCCAGGGTCCCTGCGACGCGGCTCCCCTGGCTCGCTCGCTGGCACTTAGTCGAGGGACAGGGAGGAGGGGGCTGGCTCGGGATGGGCGCCTGTGGGCTGGCTGGCGCGCCCTCCTCTGCCGCACGCATGGCACTTGGCCCATCCTGTACCTGCTGGGGACTGACTGGGAATGCCACCCGTGCCATGGGTCCGTACGACGCGGCTCCCCTGGCTCGCTCGCTGGGCACTTAGTCGACGGACAGGAACGAGGGGGCTGGCTCATAATGGGCGCCTGTGACATGGCTCGCGCGCCCTCCTCTGCCACACGTTGAGCACTTGGCCCATGCCATGCCTACTGGGGGCTGACTGGGCATGCCTCTCATGCCCAGGGTCCGTGCGACGCGGCTCCCCTGGCTCGCTCGCTGGGCACGTAGTTGAGGGACAGAGACGAGGGGGTTGGCTCGTGATGGGCGCCTGTGGCCTGGCTGGCGCGCCCTCCTCTGCAGCACGCTGGGCCCTTGGCCCATTCTGTGCCTGCGGGGGGCTGCCTGGGCATGCCCCGGTGCGCAGGGTCCATGTAACGCCGCTCCCTTGGTTCGCTCGCTGGGAACTTAGTCGAGGGACAGGGAGGAGGGGGCTGGCTCGGGATGGGCGCTTGTGGCCTGGCTGGCGTGCCCTCCTCTGCCGCACGCTGGGCACTTGGCCCATCCCGTACCTGCTGGGGGCAGACTGGGCATGCCACCCGTGCCACTGGTCCGTGCGACGCAGCTCCCGTGGCTCGCTCACTGGGCACTTGGCCCATGCCATTCCTGCTGGGGGCTGACTGGGCAGGAATCTCATGCCCAGGGTCTGTGTAACGCGGCTACCCTGGCTTGCTCGCTGGGCACTTAGTCGAGGGAGAGGGACATGGGGGCTGGCTAGCGATGGGCGCCTGTGGCCTGGCTGGCGCGCCCACCGCTTCCGCACACTGGGCACTTGACCCATGCCGTGCCTGCTGGGGGCTGACTGGGCATGCCTCCCGTGCCCAGGTTCTGTGCGACGAGGCTCCCCTGGCTTTCTCGCTGGGCACTTAGATGAGGGACAGGGACGAGGAGGCTTGCTCATGATGGGTGCCTGTGGCCTCGCTGGCGCGCCCTCCTCTGCCACACGCTGGGCACTTGGCCCAAGCCGTGCCTGCTGGGGGCTGCCTTGGCAAGCCTACCTTGCCCAGAGTCCATGCTACACGGCTCCCCTGGCTCGCTCACAGGGCACTATGTCGACGGTCAGGGATGAGGGGGCTGGCTCGTGATGGGCGCCCGTGGCCTTGAGGTTGCGCCCACCGATGCTGCACGCTGGGCGCTTGGCCCATGCTGTGCCTGCTGGGGGCTTCCTGGGCATGCCTCACGTGCCCAGGATCTGTGCGATGCGGCTCCCCTGGCTCGTTCGATGGGCACTTAGTCGAGGGACAGGGACAAGGGGGCTTGCTCGCGATGGGCGCCTGTGGCCTGGCTGGCGCGCCCTCCTCTGCCACACGCTGGGCACTTGGCCCATGCCGTGCCTGCTGGGGGCTACCTGGGCAAGCCCCCTGTTCCCAGGGTCCGTGTGATGCGGCTCCTCTTCCTCGCTCGCTGGGCACTTAGTCGAGGGACAGGGATCAGGGGGCTGGCTTGTGATGGGCGCCTGTTGCCTGGCTGTCGCGCCCTCCTCTGCCGCACGCTGGGCACTTGGCCCATGCCGTGCCTGCTGGCGGCTTCCTGGGCATGCCTCCCGTGCCAAGAGTCCATGTGACACTGCTCCCCTGGCTCGCTCATGGGGCACTAAGTCGAGGGACATGGACGAGGGGGCTGGCTCGAGATCGGCGCCCATGGCCTCGCTGGCGCGCCCACCGCTGCCGCACACAGGGCACTTGGCCCATGCCGTGCCTGCTGGGGGCTGCCAGGGCATGCCTCCAGTGACCAAGGTCCGTGCGACGCGGCTCCCCTGGCTCGCTCGCTGGGCACTTAGTCGACGGACAGGGACGAAGGGGCTGGCTCGTGATGGGCGCCTGTGGGCTGGCTAGCGCCCTCCTCTGCAGCACGCAGGGCACTTGGCCCAAGCCGTGCCTGCTGGGGGCTGCCAGTGCATGCCTCCCACGCCCAGGGTCTATGCGACGTGGCTCCCCTGGCTCGCTCGCTGGGCACTTAGTCGAGGGACAGGGACGAGGGGGCCGGCTCGCGATGGGCGCCCGTGGCCTGGCTGGCGCACCCACTGCTGCCGCTTGCTGGGCACTTGGCCCATGCCGTGCCTGCTGGGGGCTGCCTGGGCATGCCCCCCGTGCCACGTGTCTGTGCGATGCGGCTCCCCTGGCTCGTTCGCTGGGCACTTGGTTGAGGGACAGGGACGAGGGAGCTGGCTCGCGATGGGTGCCTGTGGCCTGGCTGTCGCGCCCACTGCTGCCACACCCTCGGCACTTGGCCTATGCCATGCCTGCTTGGGGCTCCTGGGCATGCCTCCCATGCCCAGGGACCATGTGACACGGCTCCCCTGGCTCGCTCCCTGGGCACTTATTCGAGGGACAGGGACGAGGGGGCTGGCTCCCGATGGGCGCCTGTGGCCTCGCTGGCACGCCCACCGTTGCCGCCCGCTGGGCACTTGGCCCATGCCGTGCCTGCTGGGGGCAGCCGGGGCATGCCTCGTGTGCCCAGGGTCCATCTGACGCGGCTCCCCAGGCTCCCTCGCTGGGCACTTAGCCGAGGGACAGGGACGAGGGGGCTGGCTCGCGATGGGCGCCTGTGGCCTGGCTGGCGCGCCCTCCTCTGCAGCACACTTGGCACTTGGCCCATGCTGTGCCTGCTGGGGGCTGCCTGGGCATACCTCCTGTGACCAGAGTCCATGCGACACGGCTGCTCACTGGGCACTAAGTCGAGGGACAGGGACGAGGGGTCTGCCTCGTGATGGGCGCCTGTGGCCTCACTGGCGCACCCACCGCTGCCGCACGCTGGGCACTTGGCCTATGCCGTGCCTTCTTCGGGCTGCCGGGGCATGATTCCCATGCCAAGAGTCCATGCGATGGGGCTCCCCTGGCTTGCCTGCTCGGCACTTAGTCGAGGGGCAGGGACGAAAGGGCTGGCTCGCGATGGGCGCCTGTGGCCTGGCTAGCCCCCTCCTCTGCAGCATGCAGGGCACTTGGTCCAAGCCGTGCCTGCTGGGGGCTGCCAGGGCATCCCTCCCACGCCAAGGTTCCTTGCGACGCGGCTGTCCTGGCTCGCTCGCTGGGCACTTTGTCGAGGGACAGGAACGAGGGGGCTGGCTCGTGATGGACGCCTGTGGACTCGCAGGCACGCCCACCGCTGCCTCACGCTGGGCACTTGGCCCATGCCGTGCCGGCTGGGGGCTACCGAGGCATGCCTCCCGTGCCCAGGGTCCCTGCAACGCAGCTCCCTGGCTCGCTCGCTGGGCACTTAGTCGAGGGACAGGGACGAGGGGGCTGGCTCGTGATTGGCGCCTGTGGCCTGGCTGGCGCGCCCACCGCTGCCGAACGCTGGGCACTTGGCCCTTGCAGTACCTGCTGGGGGCTGCCTGGGCATGCCTCCCGTGCCCAGGGTCCGTGCCACATGGCTCCCCTGGCTCGCTCACTGGGCACTTAGTCGAGGGACAGGGACGAGGGGGCTGGCTCGCGATGGGAGCCTGTGGCCTGGCTAGCGCCCTTCTCTGCGGCACGTTGGGCACTTGGCCCAAGCCGTGCCTGCTGGGGGCTTCTGGGGCATCCCTCCCATGCAAAGGTTCCTTGCGACGCAGCTGTCCTGGCTCGCTCGCTGGGCACTTAGTCGAGGGACAGGAACGAGGGGGCTGGCTCGCGATGGGCGCCTGTGGACTCGCTGGCACGCCCACTGCTGCCTCACGCTGGGCACTTGGCGCATGCCATGCCTGCTGGGGGCTGCCGGGGCATGCCACCCATGCCCAGGGTCCATGCGACGCGGCTCCCCTGGCCTGCTCGCTGGGCACTTAGTCGAGGGACAGGGACGATGGGGCTGGCCTGCGATTGGCACCTGTGGCCTGGCTGGCGCGCCCACCGCTGCCGAACGCTGGGCACTTGACCCTTGCAGTACCTGCTGGGGGCTGCCTGGGCATGCCTCCCGTGCCCAGGGTCCATGCCACATGGATCCCCTGGCTCGCTCACTGGGCACTTAGTCGAGGGACAGGGACGAGGGGGCTGGCTCACGATGGGCGCCTGTGGCCTTGCTAGCGCGCCCACCACTTCCGCACGCTGGGCACTTGGCCCTTGACGTGCCTGCTGTTGGCTGCCGGGGCATGCCACCCATGCCCAGGGTCCATGCAACGCGGCTTCCCTGGCCCACTCGCTGGGCACTTAGTCGAGGGACAGGGACGAGGGGGCTGGCTTGCGATTGGCACCTGTGGCCTGGCTGGCGTGCCCACCGCTGCCGAACGCTGGGCACTTGGCCCTTGCAGTACCTGCTGGGGGCTGCCTGGGCATGCCTCCCCTGCCCAGTGTCCGTGCAACATGGCTCCGCTGGCTCACTCGATGGGCACTTGGTCGGGGGACAGGGACGAGGGGGCTGGCTCCCGATTGGCGCCAGTGGCCTGGCTGTCGCGCCCACCACTGCCGCACGCTCGGCACTTGGCCCATGCCACGCCTGCTGGGGGCTGCCGGGGCATGCCTCCCATGCCCAGGTTCCGTGTGACGCGGCTCCCCTGGCTTGCTTGCTGGGCACTTAGTCAAGGGACAGGGACGAGGGGGATGGCTCGCATTGGGCGCCTGTGGCCTTGCTGGCGCGCCCCCTGTTGCCGAACGCTGGGTACTTGGCCCATGCCGTACCTGCTGGGGGCTTCCTGGGCATGCCTCCCGTTCCCAGGGTCCATGCAATGCGGCTTCCCTGGCTCGCTCGCTGGGCACTTAGTCGAGGGACAGGGACGAGGGGGCTGGCTCGTGATGGGCGCCCATGGCCTGGCTGGCGCGCCCACTGCTGCCGCTCGCGGGGCACTTGGCCCATGCCGTGCCTGCTGGGGGCTGCCTGGGCATGCCTCCCATGCCCAGTATCTGTGCGATGCGGCTCCCCTGGCTTGCTCACTGGGCACTTGGTCGGGGGACAGGGACGAGGGGGCTGGCTCCCGATGGGCGCCAGTGGCCTGGCTGTCGCGCCCACCGATGCCGCACGCTCGGCACTTGGCCCATGCCATGCCTGCTGGGGGCTGCCGGGGCATGCCTCCCATGCCCAGGTTCCGTGTGACACGGCTCCCCTGGCTCGCTTGCTGGGCACTTAGTCAAGGGACAGAGACGAGGGGGAAGGCTCGCATTGGGCGCCTGTGGCCTGGCTGGCGCGCCCCCCGTTGCCGAACGCTGGGTACTTGGCCCATGCCGTACCTGCTGGGGGCTGCCTGGGCATGCCTTCCATTCCCAGGGTCCATGCAACGCGGCTTATCTGGCTCGTTCGCTGGCCTCTTAGGCGAGGGACAGGGATGAGGGGGCTGGCTCGCGATAGGTGCCTGTGGCCTGGCTGGCGCGCCTTCCTCTGCCGGACACTGGGCACTTGGCCCATGCCGTGCCTGCCGGGGGCTGCCTGGTCATGCCCCCTGTGCCCAGGGTTTGTGTGACGCGGATCTCCTGGCTCGCTCACTGGGCACTTGGTCGAGGGACAGGGACGAGGGGGCTGGCTCGCGATGGGCGCCCGCGGCCTGGCTGGCACGCCCACCGCTGCTGCACGCTGGGCGAGCAGCCCATGTCATGCCTGCAGGGGGCTGCCTGGGCGTGCCACCCATTCCCAGGGTTCATGTGACGTGGCCCCCCTGGCTCACTCGCTGGGAACTTAGTCGAGGGGCAGGGACGAGGGGGCAGGCTCGCGATAGGCGCCCGCAGCCTGGCTGGCGTGCCCACCGATGCTGCACGTTTGGCGAGCAGCCCACACCATGCCTGCTGGGGGCTGCCGGGGCATGCCTCCCATGCCATGAGTCTGTTTGATGCGGCACCTCTGGCTCGCTCGCTGGGCAGTCAGTCGAGGGGCAGGGACGAGGCGGCTGGCTCGCGATGGCCAGCCAGGCCGCAGGTGCGCCAACCGCTGCCGCACGCTGGGCGAGCAGCCTATGCTGTGCCTTCTGGGGGCTGCCTGGGCATGCCACAGGTGCCAAGGGTCAGCGTGACGCGGCACCCCTGGCTCACTCGCTGGGCAGTCAGTCGAGGGGCAGGGACGAGGGGGCATGCTCGCGATGGGCGCCCGAGGCCTGGCTGGCGTGCCCACCGCTGCCGCACGCTGGCTGAGCAGCCCATGCCGTGCCTGCTGCGGGCTGCCTGGGCATGCCACCCGTGCCAAGGGTCCATGCGACGCGGCAACCCTGGCTCGCATGCTGGGCAGTGAGTCGAGGGGCAGGGACGAGGGGGCTGGCTCGCGATGGGCTCCCGCGGCCTGGCTGGCGGGCCCACCGTTGCCGCACGCTGGCTGAGCAGCCCATGCCGTGACTGCTGGGGGCTGCCTGGGCTTGCCACTCATGCCCAGGGTCCGTGCGACGTTGCCACCCTGGCTCACTCGCCGGGCACTTAGTCGAGGGACAGGGACGTGGGGGCTGGCTCGCGATGGGCGCTCGCGGCCTGGCTGGCGCGCCCACCGCTGCTGCACGTTGGGCGAGCAACCCATGCCATGCCTGCTGGGGGCTTCCTGGGCATGCCACCCATGCCCAGGGTCCATGTGACGTGGCCCCCCTGGCTCACTCGCTGGGCACTTAGTCGAGGGGCAGGGACGAGGGGGCTGGCTCGCGATGGGCGCCCGCGGCCTGGCTGGCATGCCCACCGCTGCCGTACGCTGGCCGAGCAGCCCATGCCGTGCCTGCTGGGGGCTGCCTGGGTGTGCCACTCGTGCCCAGGGTCCGTGCGACGTGGCCACCCTGGCTCGCTCGCCGGGTACTTAGTCGAGGGGCAGGGACGAGGGGGCAGGCTCGCAATGGGCGCGCGCGTCCTGGCTGGCCCGCCCACCGCTGCCGCACGCTGGGACAGAAGCCCATGTCGTGCCCGCTGGGGGCTGCCTGGGCGTGCCACCCATGCCCAGGGTCCGTGCGACGCGGCTCTATGGCTCACTCGCTGGGAACTTAGTCGAGGGGTAGGGACGAGGGGGCAGGCTCGCGATGGGCGCCCGCAGCCTGGCTGGCGCGCCCACTGCTGCCGCACGCTGGGCAAGCAGCCCACACCGTGCCTGCTGGGGGCTTCCTGGGCATTCCAACCATCCCCTGGGTCCATTCGACGCGGCTCCCCTGGCTCGCATGCTGGGCAGTCAGTCGAGGGGTAGGGACAAGGGGCTGGCTCGCGATGGGCGCCGGCGGCCTGGCTGGCGTGCCAACCGCTGCCGCGCTCTGGGCGAGCAGCTCAGGCCGTGCCTGCTGGGGGCTTCCTGGGCGTGCCACCCATGCCCAGGGTCCGTGCAATGCGGCACCCCTGGCTCGCACGGTGGGCAGTCAGTCGAGGGGCAGGGACAAGGGGGCTGGCTGCGCGCCCACCGCTGCCGCGCACTGGGTGAGCAGCCCATGCCGTGCCTGCTGGGCGCTTCCTGGGCGTGCCACCAGTGCCCGGCGTCCATACAATGCAGCACCCCTGGCTCACATGCTGGGAAGTCAGTCGAGGGGCAGGGACTTGGGGGCTGGCTCGCGATGGGCGCCCGCGGCCTGGCTGCGCGCCCACCGCTGCCACGCACTGGGTGAGCAGCCCATGCCGTGCCTGCTGGGGGCTTCCTGCGCATGCCACCCGTGCCTGGGGTCCGTAAGATGCAGCACCCCTGGCTCACACTTTGGGAAGTCAGTCGAGGGGCAGGGACGTGGGGCCTGGCTCGCGATGGGTGCCCGCGGCCTGGCTGGCGCGCCCACTGCTGCCGAACGCTGGGCGAGCAGCCCATGCCGTGCCTGCTGGGGGCTGCCTGGGTGTGCAACGTGTGCCCAGAGTCCGGGTGATATGGCCCCGCTGGCTCCCTCACTGGGCACTTAGTCGAGGGGCAGGGGCTTGGGGGCTGGCTCGCGATGGGCGCCCGCGGCCTGGCTGCGCGCCCACCGCTGCCACGCACTGGGTGAGCAGCCCATGCCGTGCCTGCTGGGGGCTACCTGGGCGTTCTACCCATGCGCAGGGTGTGTGCGACGCGGCACCCCTGGCTCGCACGCTGGGCAGCGAGTCGAGGGGCAGGGACAAGGGGGTTGGCTCGCGATGGGCGCCCGCGGCCTGGCAGGTGCAGCCACCGCTGCCGCACGCTGGGCGAGCAGCCCAAGCCGTGCCTGCTGGGGGCTGCCTGGGTGTGCCTCCTGTGCCCAGTGTCCGTGAGACGTGGCTGCCCTGGCTCGCACGCTGGGCAGTCAGTCGAGGGGCTGGGACGAGAGGGCTGGCTTGCGATGGGCGCCCGCGGCCTGGCTGGCGCGCCCACCGCTGCCGCACGCTGGGCGAGCAGCCCATGTCATGCCTGCTGGGGGCTGCCTGGGCATGCCACCCATGCCCAGGGTTCATGCGACGCGGCCCCCCTGGCTCGCTCGCTGGGCACTTAGTCGAGGGGCAGGGACGAGGGGGCAGGCTCGCGATAGGCACCTGCGGCCTGGCTGGCATGCCCACCGCTGCCGCATGTTGGGCGAGCAGCCCACGCCGTGCCTGCATGGGGCTGCTGGGGCATGCCTCCCATGCCAAGAGTCTGTGCGACGCGGCACCCCTTGCTCGCTCGCTGGGCAGTCAGTCGAGGGGCAGGGACGAGGGGGCTAGCTCGCGATGGCCAGCCAGGCCGCTGGCGCGCCAACCGCTGCCGCACGCTGGGCGAGCAGCCTATGCTTCTCCTGCTGGGGGCTGCCTGGGTGTGCCACACATGCCAAGGGTCCGCGCAATGCAGCAGCCCTGGCTCACTCGCTGGGCAGTCAGTCGAGGGGCAGGGACGAGGGGGCTGGCTCGCGATGGGCGCCCGCGGCCTGGCTGGCACGCCCACCGCTGCCGCATGCTGGCCGAGCAGCCCATGCCATGCCTGCTGGGGGCTGCCTGGGCGTGCCACCCGTGCCAAGGGTCCATGCAACGCTGCCCCCCTGGCTCGCACGCTGGGCAGTGAGTCGATGGGCAGGGACGAAGGGGCTAGCTCGCGATGGGCGCCCGCAGCCTGGCTGGCCGGCCCACCGCTGCCGCACGCTGGCCGAACAGCCCATGCCATGCCTGCTGGGGGCTGCCTGGGTGTGCCAATCGTGCCCAGGGTCCGTGCGACGTGGCCACCCTGGCTGGCTCGCCGGGTACTTAGTCGAGGGACAGGGACGTGGGGGCTGGCTAGCAATGGGCGCCCGCGGCCTGGCTGGCGCGCCCACCGCTGTCGCACGTTGGGTGAGCAGCTCATGTCTTGCCTGCTGGGGGCTGCCTGGGCATGCCACTCGTTCCAAAGGTCTGTGCGACGTGGCTCCCCTGGCTCGCACGCTGGGCAGTCAGTCGAGGGACAGGGACGTGGGGGCTGGCTCGCGATTGGCGCCCGCGGCCTGGCTGGCGCGCCAACCGCTGCGGCACGCTGGGCGAGCAGCCCATGCCGTGCCTGCTGGGGGCTGCCTTGGCGTGCCACCCGTGCCCAGTGTCCGTGCGTTGTGGCCCCCCTGGCTCGCACGCTGGGCACTTAATCGAGGGACAGGGATGTGGGGGCTGGGTCGCGATGGGCGCCCGCGGCCTGGCTGGCGCGCCCACCGCTGCCCCACGCTGGGCGAGCAGCCTATTCCATGCCTGCTGGGGGCTGCCTGGGTGTGCAACACGTGCCAAGGGTCCATGCGACGCGGCACCCCTGGCTCGCTCGCCTGGCAGTCAGTCGAGGGGCAGGGACGAGGGGGCTGGCTCGCGATGGGCGCCCGCAGCCTGGCTGGCGCGCCCACCGCTGCCGCACGCTGGGCGAGCAGCCCATGTCATGCCTGCTGGGGGCTGCCTGGGCGTGCCACCCATCCCCAGGGTTCGTGCGACGCGGCCCCCCTGGCTCGCTCGCTGGGCACTTAGTCGAGGGGCAGGGACGAGGGGGCAGGCTCGCAATAGGCGCCCGTGGCCTGGCTGGCGCGCCCACCGCTGCCGCACATTGGGCGAGCAGCCCACGCCGTGCCTCCTGGGGGCTGCCGGGGCATACCTCCCATGCCAAGAGTCCTTGCGACGCGGCATCCCTGGCTCGCTCGCTGGGCAGTTGGTCGAGGGACAGGGACGAGGGGGCTGCTGGGGCATGCCTTCCAAGCCCAGGGTCCATGCGACGTGGCTCCCCTGGCTCGCTCGCTGGGCACTAAGTCGAGGGACAGGTATGAGAGGGCTGGCTCGAGATGGGCGTCCGTGGCCTGGCTGGCGCGCCAACCTCAACCGCACGCTGGGCACTTGGCCCATGCCGTGCCTGCTGGGGGCTGCCGGGGCATGCCTTCCATGCCCAGGGTCCATGCGACATGGCTCCCCTGGCTCGCTCGCTGGGAACTTAGTCGAGGGACAGGGACCAGGGGGCTGGCTCGCGGGGGGAGCCCGTGGCCTGCCAGGTGCGCCCACCGCTGCTGCACGCTGGGCACTTGTCCCATGCCATGCCTGCTGGGGGCTGCCTGGGCATGCCTCCCATGCCCAGGGTCCATGTGACGTGGCTCCCCTGGCTCGCTCGCTGGGCACTTAGTCGAGGGACAGGGACGAGGGCGCTGGCTCTCGATGGCCCTGTGGCCTGGCTGGGGCGCAAACCTCTACCGCACGCTGGGCACTTGGCCCAAGCCGTGCCTGCTGGGGGCTGCTGGGTCATGCCTCCCGTGCCCAGGTTCCATGCGATGCGGCACACTGGCTCGCTCGCTGGGCACTAAGTCGAGGGACAGGAACGAGGGGGCTGGCTCGCGATGGGCGCCCGTGGCCTTGCTGGCGCGCCCACCTCTACCGCACGCTGGGCACTTGGCACATGCCGTGCCTGCTGGGGGCTGCCGGGGCATGCCTTCCATGCCCAGGGTCCATGCGACGCGGCTCCCCTGGCTCGCTCGCTGGGAACTTAGTCGAGGGACAGGGACCAGGGGGCTGGCTCGTGGGGGGAGCCCGTGGCCTGCCTGGTGCGCCCACCGCTGCCGCACGCTGGGCACTTGTCCCATGCCGTGCCTGCTGGCGGCTGCCTGGGAATGCCTCCCATGCCCAGGGTCCATGTGACGCGGCTCCCCTGGCTCGCTCGCTGGGCACTTAGTCGAGGGACAGGGACGAGGGGGCTGGCTCGCGATGGCCCTGTGGCCTGGCTGGGGCGCAAACCTCTACCGCACGCTGGGCACTTGGCCCAAGCCGTGCCTGCTGGGGGCTGCTGGGGCATGCCTCCCATGCACAGGTTCCATGCGACGCGGCCCCCCTGGCTCGCTCGCTGGGCACTAAGTCGAGGGACAGGAACAAGGGGGCTGGCTCGCGATGGGCGCCCGTGGCCTTGCTGGCGCGCCCACCTCTACCACACGCTGGGCACTTGGCCCATACCGTGCCTGCTGGGGGCTGCCGGGGCATGCCTTCCATGCCCAGGGTCCATGCAACGCGGCTCCCCTGGCTCGCTCGGTGGGAACTTAGTCGAGGGACAGGGACCACGGGGCTGGCTCGCGGTGGGAACCCGCGGCCTGGCTGGTGCGCCGTCCGCTGCCACATGCTTGGCACTTGGCCCATGGCATGCCTGCTGTGGGCTGCCTGGGAATGCCACCCATGCCCAGGATCCATTCTACACGGCTCCCCTGGCTCACTTGCTGGGCCCTTAGTCGAGGGACAGGGACGAGGGAGCTGGCTCGCGATGGGCGCCCGTGGCCTGCCTGGCTCGCCAACCGCTGCCGCACGCTGGGCACTTGGCCCATGCCGTGTCTGCTGGGGGCTGCCCGGGAATGCCTCCCATGCCCAGGGTCCATGTGACGCGGCTCCTCTGGCTCGCTGATTGGGCACTTAGTCGAGGGACAGGGACAAGGGGGCTGGCTCGCGATGGGCGCCTGTGGCCTGGCTGGCGCGCCCACCGCTGCCGCACACTGTGCACTTGGCCCATATGCCGTGCCTTCCATGGGGGCTGCCTGGGCATGCCTCCCATGCCCAGGGTCCATGTGACGCGGCTCCCCTGGCTCATTCGCTGGGCACTTAGTCGAGGGACAGGGACCAGGGGGCTGGCTCGCGATGGGCACCTGTGGCCTGGCTGGCGCGCCCACCGCTGCTGCACACTGGGCACTTGTGCATGCCGTGCCTTCTGGGGGCTTCCTGGGCATGCCTCCCATGCCCAGGGTCCATGTGACGCGGCTCCCCTGGCTCGCTCGCTGGGCACTTAGTCGAGGGACAGGGACGAGGGGGCTGGCTCGCGATGGGCGCCTGTGGCCTGGCTGGC
>JAJFZO010000320.1:25000-47500 GCA_021397835.1 Moringa oleifera
GTCGTGCTTGTGTAGCCACATCCCAGCTCATTATCCCACAATTTTTCTCATTTCATTGCCCACAATTTAGTGGATTTCATTTCCCACGTTTTCCCACACTCTTCAGCCGACGTCGCTGGCTACCTGCCTGCCGGCGGTGGTGGCCGCCAGAGCCACATACGTCCGGCTGGATGGGCAAGGCAGCAAGCCGCCCTGCCCATGCCATGTGCGCTGGGTTGCCCCAGCCCAGCGCCTGCCCATGTGGGATGGGCAGGGGGGGAGGCACGCATGGCCTGTTGGCACCCAGCAAGCTAGGTGACCACCTCCCCCCTAAAGAGTCTTAAATGAAATTTCACTCCCGGTAGGAGGAAACATCAATATGTCTGAGCCGTCATAATGGGTCTAAAAAATTATTTACTAAGAATTTTGAGCTGAAATTTTGTAAATAAATGGAGAATAATCATATCTACCACCAGAAAAAATTTCAGAATTTTCTGGGCACTAAATTTTTTTTAATGAATTTTCTAAAGCCAAAAATTGAAAAAATCATCAAAAATAGCCCGTGAGTCGAAATGACCAAACTTCAGTGGCAGACTCCTCATGAATTACACAAATTATTTGAGTCATTTTGTCACCAATTCCATGATGAAAAGACGGTCAATTCACAACAATTTCGCAACTGGGCATTGCGGCCAGCAGGCTGGGGCAGCTGTGCCTCTGCCTGGCCCATGGTGCATTCTGGCTGCCCTGTCCAGCGCACCTCCAGCCACCCCATGGCAGCCCTCAGGGTCCACCAGAGCCAGGGGCCACGACCAAGGCCAGCTGGCCCATGAAATCAACACCCACAGCATGTGCTGAGCCTTACAGTGTTGCCATGCCTGCTGGGGACTGCTGTGGCACCCCTGGCTCGCACGCTGGGCAGTCAGTCGAGGGGCAGGGACAAGGGGGCTGGCTCGCGATGGGCGCCCGTGGCCTGGTTGGCATGCCCACCGCTGCAGCACGCTGGGCGAGCAGCCCATGCCGTGCCTGCTGGGGGCTGCCTGGGCGTGCCACCCGTGCCAGGGTCCATGCGATGTGGCCCCCCTGGCTCGCTTGCTGGGAACTACGTTGAGGGACAGGGACGAGGGGGCTGGCTGGCGCGCCCACCGCTGCCGCACGCTGGGCGAGCAGCCAATGCTGTAACTGCTGGGGGCTGCCTGGGCGTGCCGCACGTACCCAAGGTCCGTGTGACGTGGCACCCCATGCTCGGACACTGGGCAGTTAGTCGAGGGACAGGGACGAGGGGGCTGGCTCGCGATGGGCGCCCGCGGCCTGGCTGGTGCTTCCACCGCTGCCGCACGCTGGGCGAGCAGCCCATGCCGTGGCTGCTGGGGGCTTCCTGGGCGTGCCACCCATGCCAGGGTCTGTGCGATCCGGTCCCCCTGGCTCGCTCGCTGGGCACTACATCGAGGGACAGGGACGTGGGGGCTGGCTCGCGATGGGCGCCCGCAGCCTGGCTAGCGCGCCCACCGCTGCCGCACGCTGGGCGAGCAGCCCATGCCGTGCCTGCTGGGGGCTACCTGGGTGTGCCACCCGTGCCAGGGTCCATGCGATGCGGCTCCCCTGGCTCGCTCGCTGGGCACTATGTCGAGGGACAGGGACGTGGGGGCTGGCTTCCGATGGGCGCCAACCGCTGCCGCACGATGGGAGAGCAGCCCATGTCGTGCCTTCTGGGGGCTGCCTGAGCGTGCCACCCATGCCCAGGGTCTGTGTGACGTGGCCCCCCTGGCTTGCTCGCCGGGCACTTAGTCGAGGGACAGGGACGTGGGGGCTGGCTCGCGATGGGCGCCCGCGGCCTGGCTAGCGTGCCTACCGCTGCCGCACGCTGGGCGAGAAGCCCATGCCGTGCCTGCTGGGGCCAGCCTGGGCGTGCCACCCGGAACCAGGGTCAGTGCGATGCGGCACCCCTGGCTTGCCCGCTGGGCAGTCAGTCGACGGGCAGGGACGAGGGGGCTGGCTAGCGATGGGTGCCCGCGGCCTGGCTGGCGTGTCCATAGCTGCCGCACGCTGGGCGAGCAGCACATGCCGTGCCTGCTGGGGGCTGCCTGGGCATGCCACCGGTGCCAAGGGTCCGTGCGACGCGGCCCCCCTGGCTCGCTCGCTGGTCACTATGTCGAGGGACAGGGACGTGGGGGCTTGCTCGCGATGGGCGCCCGCGGCCTGGCTGGCGCGCCCACCGCTGCCGCACGCTGGGCGAGCAGCCTATGCCGTGCCTGCTGGGGGCTGCCTGGGCATGCCACCCGTGCGCAAAGTCCATGCGATGCGGCCCCCCTGGCTTTCTCGCTGGGCACTACGTCGAGGGACAGGGAAGTGGGAGCTGGCTCGCGATGGGCACCCGCGGCCTGGCTGGCGCGCCCACCGCTGCCACACGCTGGGTACTTGGTCCATGCCGTGCCTGCTGAGGGCTGCCTGGGCATTCCTCCCGTGCCCAGGGTCCGTGCGATGCGGCTCCCCTGGCTCGCTCGCGGGGCACATAGTCGAGGGACAGGGATGAGGGGGCTGGCTAGCGATGGGCGCCTTTGGCCTGGCTGGCGCGCCCTCCTCTGCCGCACGCTGGGCACTTGGCCCATGCCGAGCCTGCTGGTGGCTGCCTGGGCATGCCTCCTGTTCCCATTGTCCATGCAACGCGGCTCCCCTTGCTCACTTGCTGGGCACTTAGTCGAGGGACAGGGACGAGGGGGCTGGCTCGCGATGGGCGCCTGTGGCCTGGCTGGAGCGCCCTCCTCTGCCGCACGCTAGGCACTTGGCCCATGCCGTGCCTGCTGGGGGCTGCCTGGGCATGACTCCTGTGCCTAGGGTCCATGCGATGTGGCCCCCCTGGGTCGCTCACTGGGCACTTTGTTGAGGGACAGGGACGTGGGCGCTGGCTTGAGATGGGCGCCCGCGGCATGGCTGAAGCACCCACCGCTGCCGCACGCTGGGCGAGCCGCACATTCCGTGCCTGCTGGGGGATGCCTGGGCGTGCCATCCGTGCCCAGGGTCCATGCAACGCAGCCAGGGAGCCCCCCTGGGTCGCTCGCTGAGCACTTTGTGGAGGGACAGGGACGTGGGGGCTGGCTCGCGATGGGCGCCCGCGGCATGGCTGACGCTCCCACGGCTGCCGCACGCTGGGCGAGCCGCCCATTCCGTGCCTGCTGGGGGCTTCCTGGGCGTGCCATCCGTGCCCAGGGTCTGTGCGACGCGTCCCTCCTGGCTAGCTCACTGGGCATTTAGTCGAGGGGCAGAGACGAGGGGGCTGGCTCGCGATGGGCGCCCGCGGCCTGGCTGTCGCGCCCACCGCTGCCGCACGCTGGGCGAGCAGCCCATGCCGTGCCTGCTGGGGGCTGCCTGGGTGTGCCACCCGTTCCCAGGGTCTGTGCGATGCAGCCCCCCTGGCTTGATCGCTGGGCACTACGTCGCGGGACAGGGACGTGGGGGATGGCTCGCGATGGGCGCCCGCGGCCTGGCTGGCGCGCCCACTGCTGCCGCACACTGGGCGAGCAGCCCATGCCATGCCTGCTGGGGGCTGCCTGGGCATCCCACCCATTCCCAGGGTCCGTGCGATCCAGCCCCCCTGGCTCACTCGCTGGGCACTACGTCGAGGGACAGGGACGTGGGGGCTTGCTCGTGATGGGCGCGCGCGACCACTGCATCCGCACGCTGGGTGAGCAGCCCATTCCGTGCCTGCTGGGGGCAGCCTGGGCATGCCACCCGTGCCCAGGGTCTGTGCGACGTGGCACCCTTGGCTCGCACGCTGGGCAGTCAGTCGAGGGGCAGGGATGAGGGGGCTGGCTCGCGATCGGCGCCTGCGGCCTGGCAGGCGCACCTACCGCTGCCGCACGCTCGGCGAGCAGCCCATGCCGTGCCTGCTGGGGGCTACCTGGGTGTGCCACCCGTGCCCATGATCCGGGCGACGCGGCCCCCCTTTCTCTCTCGCTGGGCACTACTTCGAGGGACAGGGACGAGGGGGCTGGCTCGAGATGGGGGAACGCGGCCTGGCTGGCGCGCCCACCGCTGCGGCACACTGGGCGAGCAGCCCATGCCGTGCCTGCTGGGGGCTGCCTTGGCATGCCACCCGTGCCCATGGTCCGGCGATGCATGGGAGTTGGCTCACTCGCTGGGCAGTCAGTTGAGGGGCAGGGACTAGGGGGCTGGCTTGTGATGGGTGCCCGCGGCCTGGCTGGCGCGACCACCGCATCCGCACGCTGGGTGAGCAGCCCATGCCGTGCCGACTAGGGGCTGCCTGGGCGTGCCGCCCATGCCCAGGGTCTGTGCAATGCGGCAACCCTGGCTCGCACGCTGGGCAGTCAGTCGAGGGGCAGGGACAAGTGGGCTGCCTCGCGATGGGCACCCGCGGACTGGCTGGCGCGCCCACCTCTGCCGTACGCTGGGCGAGCAGCCCATGCCGTGCCTGCTGGGGGCTGCCTGGGCGTGCCACCCGTGCCGATGCTCTGGTGACGCGGCCCCCCTGGCTCTCTCGCTGGGCACTACGTTGAGGGACAGGGACGTGGGGGCTGGCTCTCGATGGGCGCACGTGGCCTGGCTGGCGCGCCCACCGCTGTGGCACACTGGGCGAGCAGCCCATGCCATGCCTGCTGGGGGCTGCCTGTGTGTGCCACCCGTTCCCAGGGTCTGTGCGACACAGCCCCCCTGGCTTGATCGCTGGGCACTACGTCGCGGGACAGGGACGTGGGGGATGGCTCGCGATGGGCGCCCGCGGCCTGGCTGGCGCGCCCACTGCTGCTGCACACTGGGCGAGCAGCCCATGCCGTGCCTGTTGGGGGCTTCCTGGGCATCCCACCCATTCCCAGGGTCCGTGCGATGCAGCCCCCCTGGCTCACTCGCTGGGCACTACGTCGAGGGACAGGGACGTGGGGGCTGGCTCGTGAAGGGGGCGCGCGACCACTGCATCCGCACGCTGGGTGAGCAGCCCATTCCGTGCCTGCTGGGGGCAGCCTGGGCATGCCATCCGTGCCCAGGGTCTGTGTGACGTGGCACCCTTGGCTCGCACGCTGGGAAGTCAGTCGAGGGGCAGGGATGAGGGGGCTGGCTCGCGATCGGCCCCTGCGGCCTGGCTGGCGCACCTACCGCTGCCGCACGCTCGGCGAGCAGCCCATGCCGTGCCTACTGGGGGCTACCTGGGCATGCCACCCGTGCCCATGGTCTGGGCGATGCGGCCCCCCTTTCTCTCTTGCTGGGCACTACTTCGAGGGACAGGGACGAGGGGGCTGGCTCGCGATGGGGGAACGCGGCCTGGCTGGCGCGCCCACCGCTGCGGCACACTGGGCGAGCAGCCCATGCCGTGCCTGCTGGGGGCTGCCTTGGCATGCCACCCGTGCCCATGGTCCGGGCGACGCGGTCCCCCTGGCTCACTCGCTGGGCAGTCAGTTGAGGGGCAGGGACTAGGGGGCTGGCTCGCGATGGGCGCCCGCGGCCTGGCTGGCGCGACCACCGCATCCGCACGCCGGGTGAGCAGCCCATGCCGTGCCTACCAGGGGCTGCCTGGGCGTGCCGCCCGTGCCCAGGGTCCGTGCGATGCGGCAACCCTGGCTCGCACGCTGGGCAGTCAGTCGAGGGGCAGGGACAAGTGGGCTGGCTCGCGATGGGCACCCGCGGACTGGCTGGCGCGCCCACCTCTGCCGCACGCTGGGCGAGCAGCCCATGCCGTGCCTGCTGGGGGCTGCCTGGGCATGCCACCCGTGCCGATGCTCTGGTGACGCGGCCCCACTGGCTCTCTCGCTGGGCACTACGTCGAGGGACAGGGATGTGGGGGCTGGCTCGCGATGGGCGCACGCGGCCTGGCTGGCGTGCCCACCGCTGTGACACACTGGGCGAGCAGCCCATGCCATGCCTGCTGGGGGCTGCCTGGGTGTGCCACCCGTTCCCAGGGTCTGTGCGACACAGCCCCCCTGGCTTGATCGCTGGGCACTACGTCGCGGGACAGGGACGTGGGGGATGGCTCGCGATGGGTGCCCGCGGCCTGGCTGGCGCGCCCACTGCTGCCGCACACTGGGAGAGCAGCCCATGCCGTGCCTGCTGGGGGCTGCCTGGGCATCCCACCCATTCCCAGGGTCCGTGCGATGCAGCCCCCCTGGCTCACTCGCTGGGCACTATGTCGAGGGACAGGGACGTGGGGGCTGGCTCGTGATGGGGGCGCGCGACCACCGCATCCGCACGCTGGGTGAGCAGCCCATTCCGTGCCTGCTGGGGGCAGCCTGGGCATGCCACCCGTGCCCAGGGTCTGTGCGACGTGTCACCCTTGGCTCTCACGCTGGGCAGTCAGTCGAGGGGCAGGGATGAGGGGGCTGGCTCGCGATCGGCGCCTGCGGCCTGGCTGGCGCACCTACCGCTGCCGCACGCTCGGTGAGCAGCCCATGCCGTGCCTGCTGGGGGCTACCTGGGCGTGCCACCCGTGTCCATGGTCCGGGCGATGCGGCCCCCCTTTCTCTCTTGCTGGGCACTACTTCGAGGGACAGGGACGAGGGGGCTGGCTCGCGATGCGGGAACGCGGCCTGGCTGGCGCGCCCACCGCTGCGGCACATTGGGCGAGCAGCCCATGCCGTGCCTGCTGGGGGCTGCCTTGGCGTGCCACCCGTGCCCATGGTCCGGGCGACACGGCCCCCCTGGCTCACTCGCTGGGCAGTCAGTTGAGGGGCAGGGACTAGGGGGCTGGCTCGCGATGGGCGCCCGTGGCCTGGCTGGCGCGACCACCGCATCCGCACGCTGGGTGAGCAGCCCATGCCGTGCCTACTAGGGGCTGCCTGGGCGTGCCGCCCGTGCCCAGGGTCCGTGCGATGCGGCAACCCTGGCTCGCACGCTGGGCAGTCAGTCGAGGGGCAGGGACAAGTGGGCTGGCTCGCGATGGGCACCCGCGGACTGGCTGGCGCGGCCACCTCTGCCGCACGCTGGGCGAGCAGCCCATGCCGTGCCTGCTGGGGGCTGCCTGGGCATGCCACCCGTGCCGATGCTCTGGTGACGCGGCCCCCCTGGCTCTCTCGCTGGGCACTACGTCGAGGGACAGGGACATGGGGGCTGGCTCGCGATGGGCGCACGCGGCCTGGCTGGCGCGCCCACCGCTGTGGCACACTGGGCGAGCAGCCCATGCCATGCCTGCTGGGGGCTGCCTGGGCGTGCCACCCATTCCCATGGTCTGGGTGGCGCGGCCCCCCTGGCTCGCTCACTGGGCACTACGACGAGGGACAGGGACGTGGGGGCTTGCTTGCGATGAGCGCTCGCGTCCTGGCTCGCGCGCCCACCGCTGCCGCACGCTGGGCGAGCTGCCCATACCGTGCCTCCTGGGAGCTGCCTGGGCGTGCCACCCATGCCCAGAGTCCGTGCCATGCGGCAGCCCTGGCTCGCACGCTGGGCAGTCAGTCGAGGGGCAGGGACTAGGGGGCTGGCTCGCGATGGGCGCCCGCGGCCTGGCTGGTACGACCACCGCATCCGCACGCTGGGTGAGCAGCCCATGCCTTGCCTGCTAGGGTCTGCCTGGCCATGCCACCCGTGCCCAGGGTCCGTGTGACGCAGCACCCCTGGCTCGCCCGCTGGGCAGTCAGTCGAGGGGCAGGGACAAGTGGGCTGGCTCGCGATGGGCGCCCACAGACTGGCTGGCGTGCCCACCGCTGCCGCATGCTCGGGTGAGCAGCCCATGCCGTGCCTTCTGGGGGCTGCCTGGGCGTGCCACCCATGCCGATGCTCTGGGTTACGCGGCTTCCCTGGCTCTCTCATTGGGCACTACGTCAAGGGACAGGGACGTGGGGGCTGGCTCGTGATGGGCGCACGCGGCCTGGCTGGCGCGCCCACCGCTGCGGCACACTGGGCGAGTAGCCCATGCCATGCCTGCTGGGGGCTGCCTGGGCATGCCACCCGTTCCCATGGTCCGGGCAACGTGGCCCCGCTGGCTCGCTCGCTGGGCACTACGACGAGGGACAGGGACGTTGGGGCTTGCTTGCGATGGGCGTCCGCGGCCTAGCTGGCGCGCACTCTGCTGCCGCACACTGGGCTAGCAGCCCATGCCGTGCCTCCTGGGGGCTGCCTGGGCATGCCACCCGTGCCCAGGGTCCGTGCAACGCGGCACCCCTGGCTCTCACGCTGGGCAGTCAGTCGAGGGGCAGGGACGAGGGGGCTGGCTCGCGATGGGCACCCGCGGCCTGGCCGGCGCGCCCACCGCTGCGGCACACTGGGCGAGCAGCCCAAACTGTACCTGCTGGGGGCTGCCTGAGCGTGCCACCTGTGGCTATGGTCCGGGCGACGCGGCCCCCCCGGCTCACTCGCTGGACACTACGTCGAGGGACAGGGACGTGGGGGCTTGCTTGCGATGAGCGCCCGTGGCCTGGCTGGCGCGCCTACCGCTGCCGCATGCTGGGCGAGCAGCCCATACCGTGCCTGCCAGGGGCTGCCTGGGCGTGCCACCTGTGCCCAGGGACCGTGCGACACGGCACCCCTGGCTCGCACGCTGGGCAGCCAGTCAAGGGGCTGGGACGAGGGGGCTGGCTCGCGATGGGCGCCCGCGGCCTGGCTGGCGTGCCCACCGCTGCCACACACTGGGCGAGCGGACCATGCCGGGGCTTCTGGGGCCTGCCTGGGTGTGCCACCCGTGCCCAGGGTCCATGCGACATGGGCCCCCTGGCTCCCTCACTGGGCACTTCGTCGAGGGACAGGGACGTGGGGGCTTGCTCGCGATTGGCGCCCGGGGCCTGGCTGGCACGCCCACCACTTCCGCACGCTGGGCGAGCAGCCCATGCCGTGCCTGCTTGGGGCCGCCTTTGCGTGCCACCCATGACAAGGGTGCGTACGATGTGGCACGCCTGGCTCGCTCTCTGGGAACTTCATCGAGGGACAGGGACGTGGGGGCTGGCTCGCGATGGGCGCCCGTGTCCTGGCTGGCGCGCCCACCGCTGCCGCCCACTGGGCGAGCAGGCCTTGCCGTGCCTGCTGGGAGCTGCCTGGGCGTTCCACTCATGCCCATGGTCCGTGCAACACGGCTCCCCTGGCTCCCAAGCTGGGCAGTCAGTCAAGGGGCTGGGACGAGGGGGCTGTCTCATGATGGGCGCCCGTGGCCTGGCTGGCGCACCCACCGATGCCGCACGATAGATGAGCAGCCCATGCCGTGCCTGCCGGGGGATGCCTGAGTGTTTGACCCGTTCCCATGGTCCGTGCGACGCGGCCCCCCTGGCTCGCAAGCTGGGCAGTCAGTCGAGGGGCAGGGACGAGGGGCTGGCTCGCGATGGGCCCCCGTGGCCTGGCTGGCGCGTCCACCGCTGCCGTACGCTGGGTGAGCACACCATCCTGTGCCTGCTGGGGGATGCCTGGGCATGCCACCCGTGCCAAGGGTCTGTGCGATGCGGCACCCCTGGCTCGCACGTTGGGCAGTGTGTCAAGGGGCAGGGACGAGGGGGCTGGCTCGCGATGGGCGCCCGCAACATGGCTGGCGCGCCCACCGCTGCCGCACGCTGGCCGAGCAGCCCATGCCTTGCCTGCTGGGGGCTTCCTGGGTGTGCCACCTGTGCCCAGGGTCCGTGCAACGTGGCACCCCTGGCTCACACGCTGGGAAGTCAGTCAAGGGGCAGGGACGAGGGGGCTGCCTCGCGATGGGCGCCCGCGGCCTGGCTGGTACGCACACCGCTGCCCCACGCTTGGCAAGCAGACCATACCGTGGCTGCTTGGGGCTGCCTGGGTGTGCCACTCGTGCCCTGGGTCCATGCGATATGGTCCCCCTGGCTCCCTCGCTGGGCCCTTCGTCCAGGGACAGGGACGTGGGGGCTGGCTCGCGATTGGAGCCGGGGCCTGGCTGGCACGCCCACCGCTGCCGCACGCTGGGCAAGCAGCCCATGCCGTGCCTGCTTGGGGCTGCCTGGGTGTGCCACCCATGCCCCGGGTCCGTACGACGCGGCCCGCCTGGCTCGCTCGCCCGGAACTTCGTCTAGGGACAGGGACGTGGGGGCTGGCTCGCGATGGGCGCCCGTGTCCTGGCTGGCGCGCCCACCGCTGCCGCACGCTGGGCGAGCAGCCCCTACCGTTCCTGCCGTGGGCTGCCTGGGCACTCCACCCGTGCCAATGGTCCCTGCGACACGGCTCCCCTGGCTCCCAAGCTGGGCAGTCAGTCGAGGGGCAGGGACGAGGGGGCTGGCTCGCGATGGGCGCCCCCGTCCTGGCTGTCGCGCCAACCGCTGCCGCACGCTGGGTGAGCAGTCCATGCCGTGCCTGCCGGGGGCTGCCTGGGTGTGCCACCCAATCCCAGGGTCCGTGCGACGTTGCAGCCCTGGCTCGCATGCTGGGCAGTCAGTCGAGGGGCAGGGAAGAGGGTGCTGGGTCGCGATGGTCGCCCGCGGCCTGGCTGGCGTGCCCACCGCTGCCATATGCTGGGTGAGCAGTCCATGCCATGCCTGCTGGGGGCTGCCTGGGTGTGCCACACGTGCCTAGGCTCTGTGCGACATGGCCCCCCTGGCTCCCTCGCTGGGCACTTCGTCGAGGGACAGGGACGTGGGGGCTGGCTCGCGATTGGCGCCCGCGGCCTGGCTGGCACGCCCACCACTGCCGCACGCTGGGCGAGCAGCCCATGCCGTGCCTGCTTGGGGCTGCCTGGGCGTGCCACCCATGCCGAGGGTCCGTACGATGCGGCCTGCCTGGCTCGCTCGCTGGGCACCTAGTCGAGGGACAGGGACGTGGGGGCTGGCTCGCGATGGGCGCCCGTGGCCTTGCTGGTGCGCCCACCGCTGCCGCACGCTGGGCGAGCTGCCCATGCCGTGCCTGCTGGGGGCTTCCTGGGTGTGCCACCCGTGGCCATGGTCCGTGCGATGCAGCACCCCTGGCTCGCACGCTGGGCAGTCAGGCGAGTTGCACGGACAAGGGTGCTGGCTTGCGATGGGCGCCCGCGGCCTGACAGGTGCGCCCACCGCTGCCGCAAGCTGGGCGAGCCGCCCATGCCATGCCTGCTGGGGGCTACCTGGCCATGCCACCCATTCCCAGGGTCCGTGCAACGCGGCACCCCTGGCTCGCACGCTGGGCAGTCGGTCGAGAGGCAGGGACAAGGGGGCTAGGTCGCGATGGGCGCCCGCGGCCTGGCTACACGCCCACCGCTGCCGCGCACTTGGTGAGCAGCCCATGCCGTGCCACCCATCCCCGAGGTCCGTGCCACGTGGCACCCCTGGCTCACACGCTGGGAAGTCAGTCGAGGGGCAGGGATGAGGGGGCAGGCTACCGCTGCCGCACGCTGGGCGAGCAGACCATGCCGTGGCTGCTGGGGGCTGCCTGGGTGTTCCACCCGTGCCCAGGGTCCGTGCGACATAGGCCCCCTGGCTCCCTCATTGGGAACTTTGTCGAGGGACAGGGATGTGGGGGCTTGCTCGCGATGGGCGCCCGTGTCCTGGCTGGCGCGCCCACCGCTGCCGCATGCTGGGCGAGCAGCCCATGCCGTGCCTGCCGGGGGATGCCTGGGTGTTCCACCCATTCCCATGGTCCATGCAACGCGGCTCCCCTGGCTCGCAAGCTGGGCAGTCAGTCGAGGGGCAGGGACGAGGGGGCTGGCTCGCGATGGGCGCCCATGGCCTGGCTGGCGCGCCCACCGCTGCCGCACGCTTGGCGAGCACACCATGCCGTGCCTTCCTGGGGGATGCCTGGGCATGCCACCCGAGCCCAGGGTCTGTGCGACGCGCACCCCTGGCTCGCATGCTGGGCAGTCAGTCGAGGGGCAGGGACGAGGGTGCTGGGTCGCGATGGTCGCCCGCGGCCTGGCTGGCGTGCCCACCGCTGCCATACGCTGGGTGAGCAGTCCATGCCGTGCCTGCTGGGGGCTGCCTGGGTGTGCCACACGTGCCTAGGCTCTGTGCGACATGGCCCCCCTGGCTCCCTCGCTGGGCACTTCGTCGAGGGACAGGGACGTGGGGGCTGGCTCGCGATTGGCGCCCGCGGCCTGGCTGGCACGCCCACCACTGCCGCACGCTGGGCGAGCAGCCCATGCCGTGCCTGCTTGGGGCTGCCTGGGCGTGCCACCCATGCCGAGGTTCCGTACGATGCGGCCTGCCTGGCTCGCTCGCTGGGCACCTAGTCGAGGGACAGGGACGTGGGGGCTGGCTCGCGATGGGCGCCCGTGGCCTTGCTGGTGCGCCCACCGCTGCCGCACGCTGGGCGAGCTGCCCATGCCGTGCCTGCTGGGGGCTTCCTGGGTATACCAGCCGTGGCCATGGTCCGTGCGATGCAGCACCCCTGGCTCGCACGCTGGGCAGTCAGGCGAGTTGCACGGACAAGGGTGCTGGCTTGCGATGGGCACCCGCGGCCTGACAGGTGCGCCCACCGCTGCCGCAAGCTGGGCGAGCCGCCTATGCCATGCCTGCTGGGGGCTACCTGGCCATGCCACCCATTCCCAGGGTCCGTGCAACGCGGCACCCCTGGCTCGCACGCTGGGCAGTCGGTCGAGAGGCAGGGACAAGGGGGCTAGGTCGCGATGGGCGCCCGCGGCCTGGCTACACGCCCACCGCTGCCGCGCACTTGGTGAGCAGCCCATGCCGTGCCACCCATCCCCGAGGTCCGTGCCACGTGGCACCCCTGGCTCACACGCTGGGAAGTCAGTCGAGGGGCAGGGATGAGGGGGCAGGCTACCGCTGCCGCACGCTGGGCGAGCAGACCATGCCGTGGCTGCTGGGGGCTGCCTGGGTGTTCCACCCGTGCCCAGGGTCCGTGCGACATAGGCCCCCTGGCTCCCTCATTGGGAACTTTGTCGAGGGACAGGGATGTGGGGGCTTGCTCGCGATGGGCGCCCGTGTCCTGGCTGGCGCGCCCACCGCTGCCGCATGCTGGGCGAGCAGCCCATGCCGTGCCTGCCGGGGGATGCCTGGGTGTTCCACCCATTCCCATGGTCCATGCAACGCGGCTCCCCTGGCTCGCAAGCTGGGCAGTCAGTCGAGGGGCAGGGACGAGGGGGCTGGCTCGCGATGGGCGCCCATGGCCTGGCTGGCGCGCCCACCGCTGCCGCACGCTTGGCGAGCACACCATGCCGTGCCTTCTGGGGGATGCCTGGGCATGCCACCCGAGCCAAGGGTCTGTGCGACGCGGCACCCCTGGCTCGCACGCTGGGCAGTGAGTGAAGGCGCAGGGACGAGGGGGCTGGCTCGCGATGGGCGCCCGCGGCCTGGCTGGTGCGCCCACCGCTGCCGCACGCTGTCCGAGCAGCCCATGCCTTACCTGCTGGGGGCTGCTTGGGCTTGCCACTCTTGCCCAGGGTCCGTGCGATGTGGCCACCCTGGCTCGCTCGACGGGTACTTAGTCGAGGGACAGGGACGTGGGGGCTTGCTCGCGATTGGCGCCCGTGGCCTGGCTGGTGCGCTCACCACTGCCGCACGCTGGGCAAACAGCCCATGCCGTGCATGCTGGGGGCTGCCTGGGCGTGCCACCCATGCCCATGGTCCGTGTGACGCGGCCCGCCTGGCTAGCTCGCTGGGCACTTAGTCGAGGGACAGGGACGTGGGGCTGGCTCGCGATGGGCTCCCGCGGCATGGCTGGCGCGCCCACCGCTGCCGCACGCTGGGCAAGCAGCCCATGCCGTGCCTGCTGGGGGCTGCCTGGGCATGCCACCTGTGAGCAGGGTCCATGCGATGCGGCACCCCTGGCTCACACGCTGGGAAGTCAGTCGAGGGGCAGGGACGAGGGGGCTGCCTCGCGATGGGCGCCCGCGGCCTGGTTGGCGCGCACACCGCTGCTGCACGCTGGGCAAGCAGACCATGCTGTGGCTGCTTGGGGCTGCCTGGGTGTTCCTCTCGTGCCCAGGGTCCGTGCGACATGGTCCCCCTGGCTCCCTCGCTGGGCACTTCGTCCAGGGACAGGGACGTGGGGGCTGGCTCGCGATTGGCGCCGGCGGCCTGGCTGGCACGCCCACCGCTGCCTCACGCTGGGCGAGCAGCCCATGCCATGCCTTCCTGGGGCTGACTGGGTGTGCCAGCCATGCCCCTGGTCCGTACGACGCGGCCCGCCTGGCTAGCTCGCTGGGAACTTCGTCGAGGGACATGGACGTGGGGGCTGGCTCGCGATGGGCGCCCGTGTCCTGGCTGGTACGCCCACCGCTGCCGCACGCTGGGCGAGATGCCCTTGCCATGCCTGCCGGGGGCTGCCTGGGCGTTCCATCCGTGCCCGTGGTCCGTGCAACGTGGCTCCCCTGGCTCCCAAGCTGGGCAGTCAGTCGAGGGGCAGGGACGAGGGGGCTGGCTCGCGATGGGCGCCCGCGGCCTGGCTGGCGTGCCAACCGCTGCCGCATGCTGGGTGAGCAGTCCATGCCGTGCCTGCTGGGGGCTGCCTGGGCGTGCCATCCATTCGCAGGGTCCGTGAGACGTGGCACCCATTGCTCGCACTCTGGGCAGTCAGTCGAGGGGCTGGGAGGACGGGCCTGGCTCGCGATGGGCGCCCGTGGCCTGGCTGGCGCGCCCACCGCTGCCGCACGCTGGGCGAGTAACCCATGCCGTGCCTGCCGGGGGATGCCTGGGCATTCCACCTGTGCCCATGGTCCGTGCGACGCGGTTCCCCTGGCTCGCAAGCTGGGCAGTCAGTCGAGGGGCAGGGATGAGGGCGCTGGCTCGCAATGGGGGACCGTGGCCTGGCTGGCGCCCCCACCGCTTCCGAACACTGGGTGAGCACACCATGCCGTGCCTGCTGGGGAATGCCTGGGCATGCCACCTGTGCCAAGGGTCCGTGCGACACGGCACCCCTGGCTCGCACGCGGGGCAGTGAGTTAAGGGGCAGGGATGAGGGGGCTGGCTCGCGATGGGCGCCCGCGGCTTGGCTGGCGCGCCCACCGCTGCCGCACGCTGGCTGAGCTACCCATGCCGTGCCTGCTGGGGGCTGCCTGGGCATTCCACTAGTGCCCACGATCCATGCGATGTGGCCGCCCTGGCTCGCTCGCCGGGTACTTAGTCGAGGGACAGGGACGTGGGGGCTGGCTGGCGATGGGCGCCCTCGGCCTGGCTGGCGCGCCCACTGCTGTCAGACGCTGGGCGAGCATCCCATGCCATGCCTGCTTGGGGCAGCCTGGGCATGCCACTCGTGTCCAGGGTCCGTGCGACACGGCACCCCTGGCTCGCATGCTGAGCAGTCAAGCGATGGGCAGGGACGATCGGGCTGGCTACCGCTGCTGCACGCTGGGCGAGCAGCCCATGCCGCACCTGCTGGGGGCTGCCTGGGCGTTCCACCCATGACAACGGTCCCTGAGACGCAGCCCGCCTGGCTCGCTGGCTGGGCACTTAGTTGAGGGACAGGGACGTGGGGCTGGCTCGCGATGGGCGCCCGTGGCCTGGCTGGCGCGCCCACCGCTGCCACACTCTGGGCGAGCACACCATGCCGTGCCTGCTGGGGGATGCCTGGGCATGCCACCTGTGCCAAGGGTCTGTGCGATGTGGCACCCCTGGCTCGCACGTTGGGCAGTGAGTCAAGGGGCAGGGACGAGGGGGCTGGCTCGTGATGGGCGCCCGCGGCAAGGCTGGCGCGCCCACCGCTGCCCCACACTGGCCGAGCAGCCCACGCCTTGCCTGCTGGGGGCGGCTTGGGCTTGCCACTCGTGCCCAGGGTCCGCGCGATGTGGCCACCCTGGCTTGCTCGCCAGGTACTTAGTCGATGGACAGGGACGTGGGGGCTTGCTCGCGATTGGCGCCTGTGGCCTGGCTGGCGTGCTCACCGCTGCCGCAAGCTGGGCGAACAGCCCATGCCGTGCATGCTGGGGGCTGCCTGGGTGTGCCACCCATGCCCATGGTCCGTGCGACGCGGCCTCCCTGGCTAGCTCGCTGGGCACTTAGTCGAGGGACAGGGACGTGGGGCTGGCTCGCGATGGAAGCCCGTGGCATGGCTGGCGCGCCCACCGCTACCTCACGCTGGGCAAGAAGCCCATGCCGTGCCTGCTGGGGGCTGCCTGGGCGTGCCACCTGTGCCCAGGGTCCATGCGACACGGCACCCCTGGCTCACACGCTGGGCAGTCTGTCGAGCGGCAGGGTCGAGGGGCCTGCCTCGCGATGGGCGCCCGCGGCCTGACTGGCACGCAGCCCGCTGCCCCATGCTGGGCGAGCAGACAATGCCGTGGCTGCTTGAGGCTGCCTGGGTGTGCCACTCATTGCCAGGGTCCGTGCGACATGGTCCCCCTGGCTCCCTCGCTGGGCACTTCGTCCAGGGACAGGGACGTGGGGGCTGGCTAGCGATTGGCGCCGGCGGCCTGGCTGGCACGCCCACCGCTGCCGCACACTGGGCGAGCAGCCCATGCCGTGCCTGCTTGGGGCTGCCTGGGCGTTCCACCCATGAAAATGGTCCATGAGATGCAGCCCGCCTGGCTCGCTCGCTGGGCACTTAGTTGAGGGACAGGGACATGGGGGATGGCTAGCGATGGGCACCCGTGGCCTGGCTGGCGTGCTCACCGCTGCCGCACGGTGGGCGAGCAGCACATGCCGTGCCAGCTGGGGGATTCCTGGGCATGCCACCAGTGCCCAAGGTCCGTGCGACGCGGCCCGCCTGGCTCGCTCGCTGGGCACTTAGTCGAGGGACAGGGACCTGGGTGCTGGCTCGCGATGGGCGCCCGCGGCCTGGCTGGCGCACCCACCACTGCCGCACGCTGGGCGAGCAGCCTATCCCGTGCCTGCTGCGGGCTGCCTTGGCATGCCACCTGTGCCCAGGGTCCGTGCGACGCGGCACCCATGGCTCGCACACTGGGCAGTCCGTCGAGGGGCAGGGACGAGGGGGCTGGCTCACGATGGGCGCTCGTGGCCTGGCTGGCGCGCCCACCACTGCCGCACTCTGGGTGAGCAGTCCATGCCATGCCTGCTGTGGGCTGCCAGGGCGTGCCACCCATTCCCAGGGTCCGTGCGATACGGCACCCCTTGCTCGCATGCTGGGAAGTTAGTCGAGGGGCAGGGACGAGGGGGCTGGCTACCGCTGCCGCATGCTGGGCGAGCAGCCCATGCCGTGCCTGCTGGGGGCTTCCTGGGCATGCCACCCGTGCCCAGGGTCCGTGCGATGTGGCCCCCCTGTCTCGCTCGCTGGGCACTTAGTCGAGGGACAGGGTCGAGGGGGCTGGCTCGCGATGGGCGCCCGTGGACTGGCTGGCTCTCCCACCACTGCAGTACGCTGGGCGAGCAACCCATGTCGTGCCTGCCGGGGGCTTCCTGGGCATACCACCCATGCGCAGGGTCCATACGACACGGCCCGCCTGGCTCGCTCGCTGGGCACTTAGTCGAGGGACAGGGACGTGGGGGCTGCCTCGCGACGGGCGCCAGCGGCCTGGCTGGCGCGCCTACCGTTGCCTCACGCTGGGCGAGCAGCCCATGCAGTGCCCTCTTGGGGCTGCCTGGGTATGCTACAAGAGCCTAGGGTCCATGCGACGCGGCCCCCCCGGCTCGCTCACTGGGCCCTTAGTCGAGGGACAGGAACATGGGGGCTGGCTTGCGATGGGTGCCTGCGGCCTGGCTGGCGCGCCTACCACTGCCACGCACTGGGTGAGCAGCCCATACCGTGCCTGCTGGGGGTGCCACCCGTGCCCAGGGTCCGTGCGACGTGGCACCCCTGGCTCGCACGCTGGGAAGTGAGTCGAGGGGCAGGGACGAGGGGGCTGGCTACCGCTGCCGCATGCTGCGCGAGCAGCCCATGCCGTTCCTGCTGGGCGTGCCACCCGTGCCCAGGGTCCGTGCGATGTGGCCCACCTGGCTCCCTCGTTGGGCACTTTGACGAGGGACAGGGACGCGGGGCTTGCTCGCGATGGGCGCGCGCGGCCTGCCCAGCGTGCCCATCACTGCCGCATGCTGGGTGAGCAGCCCATGCCGTGCCTGCTGGGGGCTGCCTGGGCGTGCCACCCGTGCCCAGGGTCCGTGCGACGCGGTATCCCTGGCTCGCACGCTGGGCAGTCAGTCGAGGGGCAGGGACGAGGGGGCTGGCTACCACTGCCGCACGCTTGGCGAGCAGCCCATGCCATGCCTGCCGGGGGCTGCCTGGGCGTGTCACCCGTGCCCAGGGTCCGTGCGACGTGGCATCCCTGGCTCGCACGCTGGGCAGTCAGTCGAGGGGCAGGGACGATGGGGCTGGCTACCACTGCCGCACGCTTGGCGAGCAGCCCATGCCGTGCCTGGTGGGGGCTGCCTGGGCGTGCCACCCGTGCCTAGGGTCCGTGCGATGCGGCCCCACTGATGCGCTAGCTGGATACTTAGTCGAGGGACGGGCACGTGGGGGCTGGCTCGCGATGGGCGCCTGCGGCCTGGCTGGCGCAACCACAGCTTCCGCACTCTGGGAGAGCAGCCCCTGCCGTGCCTGTTGGGGGCAGCCTGGGCGTGCCAACCGTGCCCAGGGTCCGTGTGACGCGGCCCCCCTGGCTTGCTTGCTGGGCAGTCAGTCGAGGGACAGGGACGTGGGGGCTGGCTCGCGATGGGCGCCCGTGGCCTGGCTGGCGTGCCCACTGCTGCTGCACGCTGGGCGAGATACCCATGCCGTGCCTGCTGGGGGCAGCCTGGGCGTGCCACCCGTGTCCAGGGTCCGTGCGACGCGGCCCTCCTGGCCCACTCGCTAGGCACTTAGTCGATGGAAAGGGATGTGGGGGCCGGCTCGCGATGGGCGCCCGCGGCCTAGGTAGCGCACCCACCGCTGCCGAACGATGGGTCAGCAGCCCATGCCGTGCCTACTGGGGGCTGCCTGGGTGTGCCACCCTTCCCAAGGGTCTGTGCGACGCGGCCCCCTGGCTCGCTCGCTAGGCACTTAGTCGAGGGACAGGGATGAGGGGGCTGGCTCGCGATGGGCGCCCGCGGCCTGGCTGGTGTGCCCACCGCTGCCGCACGCTGGGCGAGATACCCATGCCGTACCTGCGGGGGGCTGCCTGGGCATGCCACCCGTGCCCAGGGTCTGTGCGACATGGCTCCCCTGGCTCGCTCGCTCGACACTTAGTCGAGGGACGGGGAAGTGGGGACTGGCTCGCGATGGGCGCCTGCGGCCTGGCTGGCACGCCCACCGCTGCCGCACGCTGGGCGAGCAGCCCATGCCGTGCCTGCTGGGAGCTTCCTGGGCATTCCACCCATGCCCTGGTTCCGTGCGATGCGGCCCCCCTGGCTCACTCGCTGGGCATTATGTCGAGCGACAGGGACGTGGAGGCTGGCTCGCGATGGGCGTCCGTGATCTTGCTGGCACACCCACCGCTGCCGCACGCTGGGCGAGCAGCCCATGCCGTGCCTGCTGGGAGCTTCCTGGGCATTCCACCCATGCCCTGGTTCCGTGCGATGCGGCCCCCCTGGCTCACTCGCTGGGCATTATGTCGAGCGACAGGGACGTGGAGGCTGGCTCGCGATGGGCGTCCGTGATCTTGCTGGCACACCCACCGCTGCCGCACGCTGGGCGAGCAGCCCATGCCGTGCCTGCTGGGAGCTTCCTGGGCATTCCACCCATGCCCTGGTTCCGTGCGATGCGGCCCCCCTGGCTCACTCGCTGGGCATTATGTCGAGCGACAGGGACGTGGAGGCTGGCTCGCGATGGGCGTCCGTGATCTTGCTGGCACACCCACCGCTGCCGCACACTGGGCGAGCAGCCCATGCTGTGCCTGCTGGGGGCTGCCTGGGCATACCACCCTTGCCAAGGGTCTGTGCAAGGCCCCCCCCCTGGCTCGCTCGCTGGGAACTTAGTCGAGGGACAGGGACGTTGGGGCTGGCTCGCGATGGGCGCCCGCGGCCTGGCTGGCGTGCCCACCACTGCCGCACGCTGGGCAAGCAGCCCATGCCGTGCCTGCTGGGGGCTGCCTGGGCGTGCCACTCGTGCCCAGGGTATGTACGATGCGGACCCCTGGCTCGCTCACTTGGCACATAGTCGAGGGACAGGGACGTGGGGCCTGGCTCGCGATGGGCGCCCGTGGCCTGGCTGGCGCGCCCACCGCTGCCGCACGCTGGGTGAGCAGCCCATGCCGTGCCTGCCGGGGGATGCCTGGGCATTCCACCCGTGCCCATGGTCCGTGCGACGCGGCTCCCCTGGCTCGCAAGCTGGGCAGTCAGTCGAGGGGCAGGGATGAGGGGGCTGGCTCGCGATGGGGGGCCGTGGCCTGTCTGGCGCGCCCACCGCTTCCGCACGCTGGGCGAGCACACCATGCCGTGCCTGCTGGGGGATGCCTGGGCATGCCACCTGTGCCAAGGGTCCGTGTGACGCGGCGCCCCTGGCTCGCTCGCTGGGCACTTAGTCGAGGGACAGGAACGTTGGGGCTGGCTCGCGATGGGCCCCCACGGCCTGGCTGGCGCGTCCACTGCTGCCACGCACTGGGTGAGCAGCCCATGCCGTGCCTGCTGGGGGCTGCCTGGGCGTCCCACCTGTGCCCAGGGTCCGTGCGATGCGGCACCCCTGGCTCGCACGCTGGGAAGTCAGTCGAGGGGCAGGGACGTGGGGGCTGGCTACCGCTGCCACATGCTGGGAGAGCAGCCCATGCCGTGCCTGCTGGGGGCTGCCTGGGCAAGCCACCCATGCCCAAGGTCCGTGCGACGTGGCACCCCTGGCTCGCAAGCTGGGCAGTCAGTCGAGGGGCAGGGATGAGGGGGCTGGCTCGCGATGGGGGGCCGTGGCCTTGCTGGCGCGCCCACCGCTTCCGCACGCTGGGCGAGCACACCATGCCGTGCCTGCAGGGGGATGCCTGGGAATGCCACCTGTGCCAAGGGTCCGTGCGACACGGCACCCCTGGCTCGTACGCTGGGCAGTGAGTGAAGGGGCAGGGACGAGGGGGCTGGCTCGAGATAGGCGCCCGCGGCCTGGCTGGCGCGCCCACCGCTGCCGCACGCTGGCCGAGCTGCCCATGCCGTGCCTGCTGGGGGCTGCCTTGGCATTCCACTAGTGCCCAGGATCCATGCGATGTGGCCACCCTGGCTCGCTCGCCGGGTATTTAGTCGAGGGACAGGGACGTGGGGGCTGGCTGGCGATGGGCGCCCTCGGCCTGGCTGGCGCGCCCACTGCTGTCTGACGCTGGGCGAGCAGCCCATGCCATGCCTGCTTGGGGCTTCCTGGGCATGCCACCCGTGCCCAGGGTCCGTGCGACACGGCACCCATGGCTCGCACGCTGAGCAGTCAGTCGAGGGGCAGGGACGATCGGGCTGGCTACCGCTGCAGCACGCGGGGCGAGCAGCCCATGCCGCACCTGCTGGGGGCTGCCTGGGCGTTCCACCCATGACAACGGTCCCTGAGATGCAGCCCGCCTGGCTCGCTCGCTTGGCACTTAGTTGAGGGACAGGGACGTTGGGGTTGGCTTGCGATGGGCGCCCGTGGCCTGGCTGACGCGCTCATCGCTGCCGCACGCTGGGCGAGCAGCCCTTGCCGTGCCAGCTGGGGGCTGCCTGGGTGTGCCACCAGTGCCCATGGTCCATGCGATGTGGCCCGCCTGGCTAGCTCACTGGGCACTTAGTTGAGGGACAGGGACGTGGGGCTGGCTCGCGATGGGCGCCCACAGCATGGCTGCTAGTGGCTGCCTGGGTGTGCCACCCGCACCCAGGGTCCGTGCGACGCGGCACCCCTGGCTGGCACGCTGGGAAGTCTGTCGAGGGGCAGGGACGAGGGGGCTGGCTACCGCTGCCGCATGCTGGACGAGCAGCCCATGCCGTGCCTGCTGGAGGCTACCTGGGCGTGCTACCCATGCCCAGGGTCTGTGGGATGTTGCACCCCTGGCTCACACGCTTAGCAGTAAGTCGAGGGGCAGGGACGAGGGGGCTGGCTACCGCAGCCGCACGCTGGGCTAGCAGCCCATGCTGTGCCTACTGGGGGCTGCCTGGGTGTGCCACCCTTGCCCAGGGTCCATGCGATGTGGCCCTCCTGGCTCGCTCGCTAGGCACTTAGTCGAGGGACAGGGACGTGGGGGCTGGCACGCGATGGGTCCCCGCGGCCTGGCTGGCGCGCCCACCGCTGCCGCACACTGGGCGAGCAGCCCATGCCATGCCTGCTGGGGGCTTCCTGGGCATGCCACCAGTGCCCAGGGTCCGTGTGACACGGACCCCCTGGCTCGCTCGCTGGGCACTTAGTTGAGGGACAGGAACGTTGGGGCTGGCTCGCGATGGGCGCCCACGGCCTGGCTGGCGCATCCACTGCTGCCACGCACTGGGTGAGCAGCCCATGCCGTGCCTGCTGGGGGCTGCCTTGGCGTCCCACCTGTGCCCAGGGTCCGTGCGACGCGGCACCCCTGGCTCGCACGCTGGGAAGTCAGTCAAGGGGCAGGGACGTGGGGGCTGGCTACCGCTGCCACATGCTGGGCGAGCAGCCCATGCCGTGCCTGCTGGGGGCTGCCTGGGCGAGCCACCCATGCCCAGGGTCCGTGCGACGTGGCACCCCTGGCTTGCACGCTGGGCAGCAAGTCGAGGGGCAGGGACGAGAGGCTGGCTAGCGCAGCCGTACGCTGGGCTAGCAGCCCATGCTGTGCCTGCTGGGGGCTGCCTGGGCGTGCCACCCTTGCCCAGGGTCCGTGCGACGTGGCCCCCCTGGCTCGCTCGCTAGGCACTTAGTCGAGGGACAGGGACGTGGGGGCTGGCTCGCGATGGGTCCCCACCGCCT
>JAJFZO010000320.1:55000-65000 GCA_021397835.1 Moringa oleifera
CCACCCGTGCCCAGGGTCTGTGCGACATGGCACCCCTGGCTCGCACGCTGGGCAGTCAGTCGAGGGGTAGGGACGAGAGGGCCGGCTCGCGATGGGCGCCCGCGGCCTGGCTGGCGCGCCCACCGCTGCCACATGCTGGGCGAGCAGCCCATGCCGTGCCTGCAGGGCGCTGCATGTGCGTGCAGCCCAAGCCCAGGTTCCGTGCGACGCGGCCCCCCTGGCTCACTTGCTGGGTACTTAGTAGAGGGAGAGGGACGTGGGGGCTGTAGAGGGAGAGGGATGTGGGGGCTGGCTCGCGATGGGTGCCTGCGGAATGGCTGGCGCCCCCACCACTGCCACATGCTGGGCGAGCAGCCCATGCCGTGCCTGCTTGGGGCTGCCTGGGCGTGCCACCCGTGCCCAGGGCCAGGGCGACACAGCACCCCTGGCTCGCACGCTGGGCAGTCAGTCGAGGGGCAGGGACGAGGGGGCTGGCTCTCGATGGGCGCCTGCTGCCGGGATCGTAATGGGCGCCCGCGGCCTGGCTCGCGATGGGAGCCCGAGGCCTGGCTGGTGCGCCCACCGCTGCCGCACGCTGGGCGAGCAGCCCATTCCGTGCCTGTAGGGGGCTGCCTGGGCGTGCCACCCAAACCCAGGGTCCGTGTGACGTGGCCCCCCTGGTTCGCAATGAGCGCCTGCGGCCTGCCTCATGATGGGCACCCGCTGCCACACGCTGGACGAGCTGCCCATGCCGTGGCTGCTGGGGGCTGCCAGGGCGTGCCACCCGTGCCCAGGGTCCATGCGACGCGGCCTCCCTGGCTCGCTCGCTGAGCACTTAGTCGAGGGACAAGGACGTTGGGGCTGGCTCGCGATGGGCAACCGCAACCTGGCAGGCGCGCCAACCGCTGCCGCACACTGGGCGAGCAGACCATGCCGTGGCTGCTGGGGGTAGCCTGGGCGTGCCGCCCGTGCCCAGGGTCCATGCGACATGGCACCCCTGGCTCACACTCTGGGCAGTCAGTCGAGGGCAAGGGACGAGGGGGCTGGCTCGCGATGGATGCCTGCGGCCTGGCTCGAGATGGGAGCCCGCGGCCTGGCTCGCGGTGGGTGCCCGCGGCCTGGCTCGCGATGGGCGCCCACGGCCTGGCTCGCGGTGGGCGCCCGCGTCCTGGCTGGCGTGCCCACCGCTGCCGCACGCTGGGCAAGCAGCCCATGTCGTGCCTGCTGGGGGCTGAATGGGAGTGCCAGCCGTGCCCAGGTCCATGCGACGAGGCCCCCCTGGCACTCTTGCTGGGCACTACATCAAGGGACAGGCACGAGGGGGCTGGCTCACGATGGGCGCCCGCGGTCAGGCTGGCGGGCCCACCGCTGCAGCACGCTTGGCGAGCAGCCCATGCCGTGCCTGCTGGGGGCTCCCTGGGCGTGCCACCCGTGCCCAGGGTCCGTGGGACGTGGCTCCCCTGGCTCGCACGCTGGGCAGTCAGTCAAGGGGCAGGGACGAGGCGGCGGCCTAGCGATGGGCGCCTGCGGCCTGGCTCGCGATGGGCGCCCGCGCCATGCCTCGCGGTGGGCGCCCGCGGCCTGGCTGGTGTGCCCACTGCTGCCGCACGCTGGGCGAGCAGCCCATGCCGTGCCTGCTGGGGGCTACCTGGGCGTGCCATCCGTGCCCAGGGTCCATGCGACCCGGCCCCCCTGGCACGCTCGCTGGGCAATACGTCGAGGGACAGGGACGTGGGGGCTGGCTCGCGATGGGCGCCCGCGGCCTGGCTGGCGCACCCACCACTGCCGCACGCTAGGCAAGCAGGCCATGCCGTTCCTGCAGGGGGCTGCCTGGTCGTCCCACCCATGCCCAGGATCTGTGCGACGCGGCACCCCTGGCTCTCACGCTGGGCAGTCAGTCGAGGGGCAGGGACGAGGGGGCTGGCTCGCGATGGGCGCCCGCGGACTGGCTGGCGCGCCCACCGCTGCCGCACGCTGGGCGAGCAGCCCATGCCGTGCCTGCTGGGGGCTGCCTGGGTGTGACACCCGTGTCCAGGGTCCGTGCAACGCGGCTCCCCTGGCACGCTCGCTGGGCAGTCAGTCGAGGGGCAGGGGCGTGGGGGCTGGCTCGCGATGGGCGCCCGCGGCCTGGCTGGCGCACCCACCGCTGCCGCACGCTGGGCGAGCAGCCCATGCCGTTCCTGCTGGGGGCTGCCTGGGCATGACACCCGTGCCCAGGGTCCGTGCAACGCGGCTCCCCTGGCACGCTCGCTGGGCAGTCCGTCGAGGGGCAGGGGCATGGGGGCTGGCTCGCGATGGGCGCCCGCGGCCTGGCTGGCGCACCCACCGCTGCCGCACGCTGGGCGAGCAGCCCATGCCGTGCCTGCTGGGGGCTACCTCGGCGTGCTGCCCATTCCCAGGGTCCATGCGACATGGCACCCCCGGCTCGCACGCTGGGCAGTCAGTCGAGGGGCAGGGACAAGGGGGCTGCCTCGCGATGAGCGCCTGCGGCCTGCCTCATGATGGGCGCCCGCGGCCTGGCTCGCGATGGGCGCCCGCAGCCTTGCTGGCGCGCCCACCGCTGCCGTACGCTGGACAAGCTGCCCATTCCGTGCCTGCTGGGGGCTGCCAGGGCATGCCACCCGTGCCCAGGGTCCGTGCGACGCGGCCTCCCTGTCTCGCTTGCTGGGCACTTAGTCAAGGGACAGGGACGTTGGGGCTGGCTCGCGATGGGCGCCCGCAACCTGGCTGGCGCGCCAACCGCTGCCGCACGCTGGGCAAGCAGACCATGCCGTGGCTGCTGGGGGCTGCCTGGGCGTGCCGCCCGTGCCCAGGGTCCATGCGACCCGGCCCCCCTGGCACGCTCGCTGGGCACTACGTCGAGGGACAGGGAAGTGGGGGCTGGCTTGCGATGGGTGCCCGCGGCCTTGCTGGCGCGCCCACCGCTGCCGCACGCTGGGTGAGCAGCCCATGCCGTTCCTGCAGGGGGCTGCCTGGTCGTCCCACCCATGCCCAGGGTCCGTGCGATGCGGCACCCCTGGCTCTCACGCTGGGCAGTCAGTCGATGGGCGCCCGTGACCTGGCTGGTGCGCACGCCACTGCCGCACGCTGGGGAAGCAGCCATGCCATGCCTGTTGGGAGTTGTCTGAGCGTGCCACCTGTGCCAAGGGTCTGTGCGACGCGGGCCCCCTTGCTCGCTCGCTGGGCACTACATCGAGGGACAGGGACGTTGGTCTGGTTTGCGATGGGCGTCCGCGGGCTGGCTGTCGCGCCCACTGCTGCAGCACGCTGGGCGAGCAGCCCATGCCGTACCTCCTGGGGGCAGCCTGAGCGTGCCGTCTGTGCCAAGGATCCGTGCAACGCGGCCCCCGTTGCTCGCTCGCAGGGCAGTTAGTCGAGGGACAGGGACGTGGGAGCTGGCTCGCGATGGGCGCACGCGGCCTGGCTGGCTCGCCCACTGCTGCCACACGCTGGGCGAGCAGCCTATGCGGTGCCTGCAGCGAGCTGCCTAGGCGTGCCAATTGTGCCCTGGGACCATGAGAAGATGCCCCTCTGGCTCGCTCGCTGGGCACTTAGTCGAGGGACAGGGAGGTGGGGGCTGGCTCGCGATGGGCGCCCGCAGCCTGGCTGGCGCGCCCACTGCTGCTGCACGCTGGGCGAGCAGCCCATGCCATGCCTGCTGGAGGCTTCCGGGGCATGCCACCCGTGCCCAGGGTCCGTGCGACACGGCACCCCTGGCTCGCACGCTGGGCAGTCAGTCGAGGGGCAGGGATGAGGGGGCTGGCTCGCGATGGGCGCCCGCGGCCAGGCTGTCGCGCCCACCGCTGCCGCACACTGGGCGAGAAGCCCATGCCATGCCCGCTGGGGGCTGCGTTGACATGCCACCCATGCCCAGGGTCCATGCGACGTGGCACCCCTGGGTCGCACGCTGGGCAGTCAGTCGAGGGGCAGGGACGAGGGGGCTGGCTCGCGATGGGCGCCCGCGGCCCGGCTGTCACGCCCACCGCTACCGCACGCTGGGCGAGCAGCCCATGTCATGCCTGCAGGGGACTGCCTCGGCGTGCCACACATGCCCAGGGTCCGTGCGACACAGCCGTATGGCTCGCTCACTGAGCACTTTGTCGAGGGATAGGGACGTGGGGGCTGGCTCGCGATGGGCGCCCGCGGCCTGGCTGGCGTGCCCACCGCTGCCGTACACTAGGTGAGCAGCCCATTCTGTGCCTGCAGGGTGCTGCCTGGGCGTGCCACCCAAGCCCAGGTTCCATCCGACGCAGCCCCCCTGGCTCACTCGCTGGGCACTTAGTCATGGGACAGGGACGTGGGGGCTGGCTCGCGATGGGCGCCCGCGGCATGGCTGGTGCACCCACCGGTACCTCATGCTGGGTGAGCAGCCCATGCCGTACCTGCTGGGGGCTGCCTGGGCATGCCACTAGTGCCCAGGGCCTGTGCGACACGGCACCCCTGGCTCGCACGCTGGGCAGTCAGTCGAGGGGCAGGGACGAGGGGGCTGGCTCGCGATAGGCGCCTGCGGCCTGGCTGGCGCACCCACCGCTGCCGCACGCTGGGCGAGCAACCCATGCCGTGCCTGCTGGGGGCTGCCTGGGCGTGCCACCCATGCCCAGGGTCCACAGGACGCGGTACCCCTGGCTCTCATGCTGGGCAGTCAGTCGTGGGGCGGGGATGTGGGGGCTGGCTCGCGATGGGAGCCCGCGGCCTGGCTGGCGCGCCCACCGCTGCTGCACGCTGGGCGAGCAGCCCATGCCGTGCCTGCAGGGGGCTGCCTGGGCATGACATCTGTGCCCAGGGTCCGTGCGACATGGCTCCCCTGGCTCACACGCTGGGCAGTCAGTCGAGGGGCAGGGACGAGGGGGCTGGCTCGCGATGGGCGCCCACGGCCTGGCTGGCGCACCCACTGCTGCCGCACATTGGGCGAGCAGCCCATGCCATGCCTGCTGGGGGCTGCCTGGGCGTGCCACCCGTGCCCAGGGTCCATGCGACGCGATACCCCTGGCTCTCACGCTGGGCAGTCAGTCGAGGGGCAGGGACGAGGGGGCTGGCTCACGATGGGTGCCCGCGGCTTGGCTAGCGTGCCCACCACTGCTGTATGCTGGGCGAGCAGCCCATGCCATGCCTGCTGGGGGCTGCCTGGGCATGCCACCCGTGCCCAGGGTCCATGTGACGCGGTACCCCTGGCTCTCACGCTGGGCAGTCAGTCGTGGGGCAGGGATGTGGGGGCTGGCTCGCGATGGGAGCCCGCGGCCTGGCTGGTGCGCCCACCGCTGCCGCACGCTGGGCGAGCAGCCCATGCCATGCCTGCAGGGGGCTGCCAGGGCATGACATCCGTGCCCAGGGTCCGTGCGACGTGGCTCCCCTGGGTCGCACGCTGGGAAGTCAGTCGATGGGCAGGGACGAGAGGGGTGGCTCGCGATCGGCTCCCACGGCCTGGCTGGCACGCCCACTGCTGCCGCACGCTGGGTGAGCAGCCCATGCCGTGCCTGCTGGGGGCTGCCTGGGCATGCCACCCGTGCCCAGGGTCTGTGCAACATGGCACCCCTGGCTCACACGCTGGGCAGTCAGTCGAGGGGCAGGGACGAGGGGGCTGGCTCGCGATGGGCGCCCACGGCCTGGCTGGCGCGCCCACTGCTGCTGCACATTGGGCGAGCATCCCATGCCGTTCCTGCTGGGGGCTGCCTGGGTGTGCCACCTGTGCCCAGGGTCCGTGCGACGTGGCCCCCCTGGCACGCTCGCTGGGCACTACGTCGAGGGACAGGGACGTGGGGGCTGGCTCGCGATGGGGGCCCGCGGCCTGGCTGGCGCGTCCACCGCTGCCGCACGCTGGGTGAGCAGCCCATGCCGTGCCTGCTGGGGGCTGCCTGGGTGTGCCACCCGTGCCCAGGGTCCATGAGACATTGCACCCCTGGCTCGCACGCTGGGCAGTCAGTCAAGGGGCAGGGACGAGGGGGCTGGCTCGCGATTGGCGCCCGCGGCCTGGTAGGCGCGCCCACTGCTGCTGCACGTTGGGTGAGCATCCCATGCCATGCCTGCTGGGGACTGCCTGGGCGTGCCACCTGTGCCCAGGGTCTGTGCGACGCGGCCCCCCTGGCACGCTCGCTGGGCACTACGTCGAGGGACAGGGACGTTGGGGCTGGCTCGCGATGGGCGCCCGCGACCTTGCTGGCGCGCCCACTGCTTCCGCACGCTGGGGACTTGGTCCATTCCGTGCCTGCTGGGGGCTGCCTGGGAATTCCTCCCATGCCCAGGGCCCATGCGACGCGACTCCCCTGGCTCGCTCTCTTGGCACTAAGTCGAGTGACGGGGACGAGGGGTCTGGCTGATCATGGGCGCCTGTGGCCTCGCTGGTGCGCCCACCACTGCCGCATGCTGGGCACTTGGCCCATGCCATGCCGGCTGGGGGCTGCTGGGGCATGCCTCCCGTGCCCAGGGTCCGTGCAACGCAGCTCCCCTGGCTTGCTCGCTGGGGACTTAGTCTAGGGACAGGGACGAGGGGGCTGGCTCGCGATGGGCGCCTGTGGCCTGGCTGGCGCGCCCTCCTCTGCCGCACGCTGGGCTCCTGGCCCATGCCGTGCCTGCTGGGGGCTTCCTGGGCATGCTTTTTGTGCCCAGAGTCTGTGCGATGCGGCTTCCCTGGCTCGCTCGCTGGGCACTAAGTCGAGGGACAGGGACGAGGGGGCTGGCTCGTGATGAGCGCCTGTGGCCTCGCTGGTGCGCCCACCTTTGCTGCATAATGGGCACTTGGCCCATGCCATGCCTTCTGGGGGCTTCCTGGGAATGCCTCCCGTGCCCAGGGTCTGTGTGATGCGGCTCCCCTGGCTCATTCGCTGGGCACTTAGTCGAGGGACAGGGAGGAGGGGCTGGCTCGCGATGGGCGCCTGTGGCCTGGCTGGCGCACCCACCTCTGCCATACAATGTGCACTTGGCCCATGCTGTGCTTGCTGGGGGTTGCCTGGGCATTCCTCCCATTTCAAGGGTCCGTGTGACGCGGCTCCCCTGGCTCGCTCGCTGGGCACTTAGTCGAGGGACAGGGACGAGGGGCCTGGCTGCGATGGGCGCCTGTGGCCTGGCTGGTGCGCCCAGTGCTGCCTCATGCTGGGCACCTGGCCCATTCTGTGCCTGCTGGGGGCTGCCTCGGCATACCTCCCATGCCCAGGGTCTGTGCAACATGGCTCCCCTGGCTCGCTCGCTGGGGACTTTTTCGAGGGACATTGACGAGGGGTCTGGCTCATGATGGGCGCCTGTGGCCTTGCTGGCGCTCCCACTGCTGCCGCACGCTGGGCACTTGTCCCATGCCCTGCCAGCCCCCCGTGCAACATGGCTCACCTGGCTCGCTCGCTGGGGACTTAGTCGAGGGACAGGGACGAGGGGGCTGGCTCGCGATGGGCGCCTGTGGCCTGGCTGCCGCGCCCTCCTCTGCCGCACGCTGGGCACCTGGCCCATGCCGTGCCTGCTGGGGGCTGCCTGGGCATGCCTGCTGTGCCCAGAGTCTGTGCGACGCGGCTCCCCTGGTTCGCTCGCTGGGCACTAAGTCGAGGGACAGGGACGAGGGGGCTGGCTCGCGATGGGCGCCTGTGGCCTGGCTGCCGCGCCCTCCTCTGCCGCACGCTGGGCACCTGGCCCATGCCGTGCCTGCTGGGGGCTGCCTGGGCATGCCTGCTGTGCCCAGAGTCTGTGCGACGCGGCTCCCCTGGTTCGCTCGCTGGGCACTAAGTCGAGGGACAGGGACGAGGGGGCTGGCTCGCGATGGGCGCCTGTGGCCTGGCTGCCGCGCCCTCCTCTGCCGCACGCTGGGCACCTGGCCCATGCCGTGCCTGCTGGGGGCTGCCTGGGCATGCCTGCTGTGCCCAGAGTCTGTGCGACGCGGCTCCCCTGGCTCGCTCGCTGGGCACTAAGTCGAGGGACAGGGACGAGGGGGCTGGCTCATGATGGGCGCCTGTGGCCTCGTGGCGCGCCCACCTTTGCCACATAATGGGCACTTGGCCCATGCCGTGCCTGCTGGGGGCTGCCTGGGAATGCCTCCCGTGCCCAGGGTCTGTGTGATGCGGCTCCCCTGGCTCGCTCGCTGGGCACTTAGTCGAGGGACAGGGACGAGGGGGCTGGCTCGCGATGGGCGTCTGTGGCCTGGCTGGCGCACCCACCGCTGCCGCATGCTGGGCACTTGGCCCATTCCGTGCCTGCTGGGGGCTGCCTGGGCATACCTCCCGTGCCCAGGGTCTGTGCAACATGGCTCCCCTGGCTCGCTCGCTGGGGACGTTTTTGAGGGACATTGACGAGGGGTGTGGCTCATGATGGGCGACTGTGGCCTTGCTAGCGCTCCCACCGCTGCCGCACACTGGGCACATGGCCCATGCCGTGCCTACTGGGGGCTGCCTGGGCATGCCTCCCGTGCCCAGGGTCTGTGTGATGCGGCTCCCCTGGCTCGTTCGCTGGGCACTTAGTCGAGGGACAGGGAGGAGGGGCTGGCTCGCGATGGGCGCCTGTGGCCTGGCTGGCGCACCCACCTCTGCCGTACGCTGTGCACTTGGCCCATTCCGTGCCTGCTGGGGGATGCCTGCGCATGCCTCCCGTGCCAAGGGTCTGTGCGACGCGGCTCCCCTGGCTCGCTCGCTGGGGACTTAGTCGAGGGACAGGGACGAGGGGGCTGGCTCGCGATGGGCGTCTGTGGCCTGGCTGGCGCGCCCACCGCTGCCGCATGCTGGGAACTTGGCCCATTCCGTGCCTGCTGGGGGCTGCCTGGGCATACCTTCCGTGCCCAGGGTCTGTGCAACATGGCTCCCCTGGCTCGCTCGCTGGGGACTTTTTCGAGGGACATTGACGAGGGGTCTGGCTCATGATGGGCGACTGTGGCCTTGCTGGCGTTCCCACCGCTGCCGCACGCTGGGCACTTAGCCCATGCCCTTCCAGCCCCCCGAGCGACGTGGCTCACCTGGCTCGCTCGCTGGGGAATTTGTCGAGGGACAGGGTCGAGGGGGCTGGCTCGCGATGCGCGCTTGTGGCCTGGCTGGCGTGCCCACCGCTGACGCACACTGGGTACTTGGCCCATTCCGTGCCTGCTGGGGGCTGCCTTGGAATTCCTCCCATGTCCAGGGCCCGTGCGACGCGGCTCCCCTGGCTTGCTCTCTTGGCACTAAGTCGAGGGACAGGGACGAGGGGTCTGGCTGATGATGGGCGCCTGTGGCCTCGCTGGCGCGCCCACTGCTGCAGCATGCTGGGCACTTGGCCCATGCCATGCCTGCTGGGGGCTGCCGGGGCATGCCTCCCTTGCCCAGGGTCCGTGCAACGCGGCTCCCCTGGCTCGCTCGCTGGGGACTTAGTCGAGGGACAGGGACGAGGGGGCTGGCGCGCCCACCGCTGCCGTACGCTGGGAACTTGGCCCATTCCGTGCCTGCTGGGGGCTGCCTGGGCATGCCTCCCGTGCCCAGGGTCTGTGTGATGCGGCTCCCCTGGCTCATTCGCTGGGCACTTAGTCGAGGGACAGGGAGGAGGGGCTGGCTCGCGATGGGCGCCTGTGGCCTGGCTGGCGCGCCCACCTCTGCCGTACGCTGTGCACTTGGCCCATTCCGTGCCTGCTGGGGGCTGCCTGGGCATGCCTCCAGTGCCAAGGGTCCGTGCGACGCGGCTCCCCTGGCTCGCTCGCTGGGCACTTAATCGAGGGACAGGGACGAGTGGGCTGGCTCGCGATGGGCGTCTGTGGCCTGGCTGGCGCGCCCACCGCTGCCGCATGCTGGGCACTTGGCCCATTCCGTGCCTGCTGGGGGCTGCCTGGGCATGCACTCCCGTGCCAAGGGTCCATGCGACACGGCTCCCCTGGCTCGCTCGCTGGGCACTTAGTCGAGGGACAGGGACGAGGGGGCTGGCTCGCGATGGGCGACTGTGGCCTTGCTGGCGCGCCCACCGCTGCCGCATGCTTGGCACATGGCCCATTCCATGCATGCTGGGGGCTGCCTGGGCATAGCTCCTGTGCCAAGGCTCCATGAAACATGGCTCCCCTGGCTCGCTCGCTAGGCACTAAGTCGAGGGACTGGGA
>JAJFZO010000320.1:72500-87500 GCA_021397835.1 Moringa oleifera
GATGAGGCCTTAGTAGCAGGGGTGCCCAGGCTGGCCATGTGGCTCGCTCATTGCTAACGGCCGACAATCGTGTCGTCGATCGCGCTGCGTAACGAGTCCGCCTAGGCAAGCCTGAGCGTCGGGATCCAACCCCACGTCCACCGCCTCGACGGCCTGTGATGAAGCACTCCGCATGCTCAAAATTTCCCCCAACGATTTGGCCCTCGCGTAGCATGCATCATCGTTAGCTTCGCCGCGCACACTGTCGAGCTTGTGTAGCCACATCCCATCTCATTATCCTTGATTTTTCTCATTTTGTTGCCTACGTTTTTCCCACCAATGAGACCTTGGCAACAGGGGTGTCACGCCTTGCCCAGGCTGGCCGTGTGGCTCGCTCTTCGCTAACGGCCGACGATCGTGACGTCGATCGTGCTGCGCAACGAGTCCGCCTAGGCAAGCCTGGGCATTGGGATCCAGCCCCGCATCCACCGCCTTGAGGGCCTGCAACGAAGAACTCCGCATGCTCAAAATCCCCCCAGCGATTTTGCCCTCGCATAGCATGCATCATCGTTAGCTTCGCCGCCCAGACCGTCGAGCTTGTGTAGCCACATCCCAGCTCATTATCCCATGATTTTTCTCATTTCGTTGCCCACATTTTTCCCACCGATGAGGCCTTGGCAGCAGGGGTGTCACGCCTTGCACAGGCTGGCAACGTGGCTCGCTCATTGCTAATGGCCGACGATCGTGTCATCGATCGCACTGCACAACGAGTCCGTCAAGGCAAGCCTGGGCATCGGGATCCAGCCCCGCATCCGCCGCCTCGAGGGCCTGCGACGAAGCACTCCGCATGCTAAAAATCCCCCCAGCAATTTGGCCCTCGCGTAGCATGCATCATCGTTAGCTTCGCTGCCCACACCGTCGAATTTGTCTAGCCACATCCCAGCTCATTATCCCACAATTTCTCTCATTTCATTGCCCATGTTTTTCCCACCGATGAGGGCTTGGCAGCTGGGGTGTCACGCCTTGCCCAGGCTGGCCGTGTGGCTCGCTCGTTGCTAAAGGCTGACGATCGTGTCGCCGATCGCGCTGCGCAACGAGTTCGCCTAGGCAAGCCTGAGCGTTGAGATCCAACCCCACATCCACCGCCTCGAGGGCCTGTGACGAAGCACTCCGCATGCTAGAAATCCCCCCAGCGATTTGGCCCTCGCATAGCATGCGTCATCGTTAGCTTCGCTGCCCACACCGTCGAGTTTGTCTAGCCACATCCCAGCTCATTATCCCACAATTTCTCTCATTTCATTGCCCACGTTTTTCACACCGATGAGGCCTTGGCAGCAGGGGTGTCACGCCTTGCCCAGGCTGGCCGTTTGGCTTGCTCGTTGCTAACGGCCGACGATTGTGTCGTCGATCGCACTGCACAACGAGTCCGCCGAGGTAAGCCTGGGCGTCGGGATCCAGCCCCGCATCCACCGCCTCGAGGGCCTGCGACGAAGCACTCCGCATGCTCAAAATCCCCCAGCAATTTGGCCCTCGCGTAGCATGCATCATCATTAGGTTCGCCGCCCACACCGTCGAGCTTGTGTGGCCACATCCCAGCTCATTATCCCACGATTTTTCTAATTTCATAGCCCACAATTTAGCGGATTTCATTTCCCATGTTTTCCCCACTCCGTTGGCTACTGATCAGGTGTCCCACACTCTTCGGCCAACATCGCCGGCCGCCTGCCTACCGGCAGTGGTGGCCGCCACAGCCACGCACCACCAGCTGGATGGGCAAGGCAGCAAGCCGCCCTCTGCCCATGCCATGCGCGCTGGGTTGCCCAAGCCCAGCACCTGCCCACGTGGGATGGGCAAGGGGGGAGGCACGCATGGCCTGTTGGCACCCAGCAAGCTAGGTGACCACCTCCCCCCTAAAGAGTCTTAAATGAAATTTCACTCTCGGCAGGAGGAAACATCAATATGTCTGAGCCGTCATAATGGGTCTAAAAAATTATTTACTTAGAATTTTGAGCTAAAATTTTGTACATAAATGGAGAATAATCGTATCTACCAACAGAAACAATTTCAGAATTTTCTGGGCACTAAATTTTTTTTAATGAATTTTCTACAGCCAAAAATTGAAAAAATCATCAAAAATAGACCGTGAGTCAAAATGATCCCAAAATTCAGGGGCAGACTCCTCATGAATTACACGAATTATTTGAGTAATTTCTAGACCAATTCCATGATGAAAATACGGTCAATTCACAACAATTTCACAACTGGGCATTGCGGCTAGCAGGCTGGGGCAGCTGCGCCTCTGCCTGGCCCATGGTGCATGCTGGCTGCCCTGTCCAGCGCACCTCAATCCACCCCATGGCAGCCCTCAGGGTCCACCAGAGCCAGGGCCCACGGCCAAGGCCAGCTTGCCCATGAAATCAATGCCCGCAGCATGTGCTGAGCCTCACAGCGTGCTCGCGACTGCCTCGCGTGGGGCGCCCATGGCAAGGCTGGCACCGTGCCTGCTGGCGACTGCTGTGGCACCCCTAGCTCACACTCTGGGAAGTCAGTCGAGGGGCAAGGATGAGGGGGCTGGCTCGCAATGGGCGCACGTGGCCTGGCTGGCGCGCCCACCGCTGCCGCACGATGGGCGAGCAGCCCATGCCGTGCCTGCTGGGGGCTGCCTGGGCGTGCCACCCGTGCCCAGGGTCCATGAGACGTGGCCCCCTGGCCTGCTCACTGGGCACTATGTCAAGGGATAGGGATGTGGGGGCTGGCTCGCGATGGGCGCCCGCAGCCTGGCTGGCTCGCCCACCACTGCCGCACGCTGGGCGTGCAGCCCATGCCGTGCCTGCTGGGGGCTGCCTGGGCCTGCCACCCATGCCCAGGGTCCATGCGACGCGGCATCCCTGGCTCGCACCCTGGGCAGTCCGTCGAGGGGCAGGGACAAGGGGGCTGGCTCGCGATGGGTGCCCGCAGCCTGGCTTGCGCGGCCACCGCTGCCGCACGCTGGGCGAGTAGCCCATGCCGTGCCAGCTGGGGGCTTCCAAGGCGTCCCACCCGTGCCCAGGGTCCGTGCAACATGGCACCCCTGGCTCGCACGCTTGGCAGTCAGTCGAGGGGCAGGGACGAGGGGGCTGGCTCGCGATGGGCGCCCGCGGACTGGCTGGCGCGCCAACCGCTGCCGCACGTGGGCGACCAGCCCATGCCGTAACTGCTGGGGGCTACCCGGCCGTGCCACCCATGCCCAGGATCCATGCGACGTGGCATCCGTGGTTCACACCCTGGGCAGTCCGTCGAGGGGCAGGGACAAGGGGGCTGGCTCGCGATGGGCGCCCGCTGCCTGGCTGGCGCGCCCGCCGCTGCCGCACGATGGGCGAGCAGCCCATGCCATGCCTGCTGGGGGCTGCCTGGGTGTGCCACCCGTGCCCAGGGTCCGTGCGACGCGGCCCCCCTGGCTCGCTCGCTGGGCACTTACTCAAGGGACAGGAACGTGGGGGCTAGCTTCCGATGGGCGCCAGTGGCCTGGCTTGCGCGGCCACCGCTGCCGCACGATGGGTGAGCAGCCCATGCCGTGCCTGCTGGGGGCTGCCTGGCCGTTCCACCCATGCCCAGGGTCCATGCGACCTGGCACCCCTGGCTCACACGCTGGGCAGTCAGTCGAGGGGCAGGGACGAGGCGACCGGCTCGCGATGGGCGCCCGTGGTTTGGCTGGCGCGCCCACCGCTGCCGCACACTGGACAAGCAGCCCATGCCGTGCCAGCTGGGGGCTGCCTGGGCATGCCACCAGTGCTCAGGATCTGTGCGACACGGCCCCCGTGGTTCACTCGCTGGGCACTACGTCAAGGGACAGGGACGCGGGGGCTGGCTCGCGATGGGCGCCCGCGGCCTGGCTGGCGCGCACATCGCTGCAGCACGCTGGGTGATTAGCCCATGCCGTGCCTGCTGGGGGCTGCCTGGGCGTGCCACCCGTGCCCAGGGTCAATGCGACACGGCCCCCCTGGGTCGCTCGCTGGGCAGTACGTCGAGGGACAGGGACGTGGGGGCTGGCTTGCGATGGGTGCCTGCGGCCTGACTGGCGCACCCACCGCAGCCGCACGCTGGGCGAGCAGCCCATGCTGTGCCTGCTGGGGGCTGCCTGGGAGTACCACCCATGCCCAGGGTCCATGCGACACGACACCCCTGGCTCGCACACTGGGCAGTAAGTCGAGGGGCAGGGACTCGTGGGCTGGCTCGCGATGGGCGCTCACAGCCTGGCTGGCGCGCCCACCGCTGAAGCACGCTGGGCGAGACGCCCATCAGTGCCTGCTGGGGGCTGCCTGGGTGTGCCACACATGCCCAGGGTCTGTACAACGTGGCCCCCATGGCTCATTCGCTGGGCGCTTAGTCGAGGGAAAGGAATGTGGGGGCTAGCTTGCGATGGGCGCCCGCGGCCTGGCTTGCGCGGCCACCACTGCCGCACGCTGGGCGAGCAGCCCATGCCGTGCCTGCTGGGGGCTGCCTGGGTGTGCCACCCATGCCAAGGGTCCGTGCGACGTGGCACCCCTGGCTCGCATGCTGGGCAGTGAGTCGAGGGGCAGGGACGAGGGGGCTGCCTCGCAATGGGCGCCCGCGGCCTGGCTGGCGCGCTCACCTCTGCCATGCCTGCTGGGGGCTGCCTGGGTGTGCCACCCGTGCCCAGGGTCCATGCGACGCGGCCCCCCTGGCTCGCTCGCTGGGCACTTAGTCGAGGGACAGGAACGTGGGGGCTAGCTTCCGATGGGCACCCGTGGCCTGGCTTGTGTGGCCACCGCTGCCGCACGATGGGTGAGCAGCCCATGCCGTGCCTGCTGGGGGCTGCCTGGCCGTTCCACCCATGCCCAGGGTCCGTGCGACCTGGCACCCCTGGCTCGCACGCTGGGCAGTCAGTCGAGGGGCAGGGACGAGGCGACCGGCTCGCGATGGGCGCCCGCGGTTTGGCTGGCGCGCCCACCGCTGCCGCACACTGGACAAGCAGCCCATGCCGTGCCAGCTGGGGGCTGCCTGGGCATGCCACCAGTGCTCAGGATCTGTGTGACACGGCCCCCGTGGTTCACTCGCTGGGCACTACGTCGAGGGACAGGGACGCGGGGGCTGGCTCGCGATGGGCGCCCGCGGCCTGGCTGGCGCGCACATCGCTGCAGCACGCTGGGCGATTAACCCATGCCGTGCCTGCTGGGGGCTGCCTGGGCGTGCCACCCGTGCCCAGGGTCAATGCGACGCGGCCCCCCTGGGTCGCTCGCTGGGCAGTACGTTGAGGGACAGGGACGTGGGGGCTGGCTTGCGATGGGTGCCTGCGGCCTGACTGGCGCACCCACCGCAGCCGCACGCTGGGCGAGCAGCCCATGCTGTGCCTGCTGGGGGCTGCCTGGGAGTACCACCCATGCCCAGGGTCATTGCGACGCGACACCCCTGGCTCGCACACTGGGCAGTAAGTCGAGGGGCAGGGACTCGGGGGCTGGCTCGCGATGGGCGCTCACGGCCTGGCTGGCGCGCCCACCGCTGAAGCACGCTGGGCGAGACTCCCATGCCGTGCCTGCTGGGGGCTGCCTGGGCGTGCCCAACATGCCCAGGGTCTGTACGACGTGGCCTCCATGGCTCATTCGCTGGGCACTTAGTCGAGGGAAAGGAATGTGGGGGCTAGCTTGCGATGGGCGCCCGCGGCCTGGCTTGCGCGGCCACCGCTGCCGCACGATGGGTGAGCAGCCCATGCCGTGCCTGCTGGGGGATGCCTGGCCGTTCCACCCATGCCTAGGGTCCATGCGACCTGGCACCCCTGGCTCACACGCTGGGCAGTCAGTCGAGGGGCAGGGACGAGGCGACCGGCTCGCGATGGGCGCCCGCGGTTTGGCTGGCGCGCCCACCGCTGCCGCACACTGGACAAGCAGCCCATGCCGTGCCAGCTGGGGGCTGCCTGGGTATGCCACCAGTGCTCAGGATCTGTGCGACACGGCCCCCGTGGTTCACTCGCTGGGCACTACGTCAAGGGACAGGGACGCGGGGGCTGGCTCGCGATTGGCGCCCGCGGCCTGGCTGGCGCGCACATCGCTGCAGCACGCTGGGCGATTAGCCCATGCCGTGCCTGCTGGGGGCTGCCTGGGCATGCCACCCGTGCCCAGGGTCAATATGACGTGGCCCCCATGGCTCATTCGCTGGGCACTTAGTCGAGGGAAAGGAATGTGGGGGCTAGCTTGCGATGGGCGCCCGCGGCCTGGCTTGCACGGCCACTGCTGCCGCACGCTGGGTGAGCAGCCCATGCCGTGCCTGCTGGGGGCTGCCTGGATGTGCCACCCATGCCAAGGGTCCGTGCAACGCGGCACCCCTGGCTCGCACGCTGGGCAGTGAGTCGAGGGGCAGGGACGAGGGGGCTGGCTCGCAATGGGCGCCCACGGCCTGGCTGGCGCGCTCACCTCTGCCGCACGCTGGGCGAGCAGCCCATGCCATGCCTGCTGGGGGCTGCCTGGGCGTGCCAAACGTGCCCAGGGTCTGTGCGACACGGTCCCTCTGGTTCGCTCGCTGGTCACTTAGTCGAGGGACAGGAACATGGGGGCTAGCTCGCGATGGGCGCCCGCGGCCTGGCTGGCGCGCCCACCGCTGTCCCACTTTAGGCGAGTAGCCCATGCCGTGCCTGCTGGGGGCTGCCTGGGCGTGCCACCCATGTCCAGGGTCCTAGTGACGTGGCACCCCTGGGTAGCTCGCTGGTCACTTAGTCGAGGGGCAGGGACGAGGGGGCTGGCTTATGATGGGCACCCGCGGCCTGGCTGGCGCGCTCACCTCTGCCGCACACTGGGCGAGCAGCCCATGCCGTGCCTGCTGGGGGCTGCCTGGCCCGTTCCACCCATGCCCAGGGTCCATGCGACCTGGCACCCCTGGCTCGAACGCTTGGCAGTCAGTCGAGGGGCAGGGACGAGGTGACCGGCTCGCGATGGGCGCCCGCGGTTTGACTGGCGCGCCCACCGCTGCCGCACAATGGACGAGCAGCCCATGCCGTGCCAGCTGGAGGCTTCCTGGGCATGCCACCAGTGCCCAGGATCTGTGCAACACGGCCCCCGTGGTTCACTCGCTGGGCACTACGTCGAGGGACAGGGACGCGGGGGCTGGCTCGCGATGGGTGCCCGCGGCCTGGCTGGCGCGCACACCGCTGTAGCACGCTGGGCGATTAGCCCATGCCATTGCCTGGGGGCGCCTGGGAGTCGCCACCCGTGCCCAGGGTCAATGCGACACGGGCCCCCCCTGGGTCGCTCGTGGCAGTACGTCGAGGGGACAGGGACGTGGGGGCGGCTTGCGATGGGGTGCCTGCGGCCTGAATGGCGCACCCACCGCAGCCGCACGCTGGGCGAGCAGCCCATGCTGTGCCTGCTGGGGGGCTGCCTGGGCGTACCACCCATGCCCAGGGTCCATGCGACACGACACCCCTGGCTCGCACACTGGGCAGTAAGTCGAGGGGCAGGGACTCGTGGGCTGGCTCGCGATGGGCGCTCACAGCCTGGCTGGCGCGCCCACCTCTGAAGCACGCTGGGCGAGACGCCCATCCGTGCTGTGGGGCTGCCTGGGCGTGCCACACAGCCAGGGTTCTGTACAAACGTGGCCCCCATGGACATTCGCGGGCACTTAGTCGAGGGAAAGAAAATGTGGGGTGCTAGCTTGCGATGGGCTGCCCGCGGCCTAGGCTTGCGCAGTGCCACCACTCTGCCGCACGCTGGGCGAGCAGCCCATGCCATGCCTGCTGGGGGCTGCCTGGGCGTGCCAAACGTGCCCAGGGTCTGTGCGACACGGTCCCTCTGGTTCGCTCGCTGGTCACTTAGTCGAGGGACAGGAACATGGGGGCTAGCTCGCGATGGGCGCCCGCGGCCTGGCTGGCGCTCCCACCGCTGTCCCACTTTAGGCGAGTAGCCCATGCCGTGCCTGCTGGGGGCTGCCTGGGCGTGCCACCCATGTCCAGGGTCCTAGCGACGTGGCACCCCTGGGTAGCTCGCTGGTCACTTGGTCGAGGGGCAGGGACGAGGGGGCTGGCTTATGATGGGCACCCGCGGCCTGGCTGGCGCGCTCACCTCTGCCGCACACTGGGCGAGCAGCCCATGCCGTGCCTGCTGGGGGCTGCCTGGGCATAACACAACTGCCCAGGGTCTGTACGACGTGGCCCCCATGGCTCGCTTGCTGGGCACTTAGTCGAGGGACAGGAACGTGGGGGCTAGCTTGCGATGCGCGCCCGCGGCCTGGCTTACGCAGCCACCGCTTCCGCACGTTGGGCGAGCAGCCCATGCCGCGCCTGCTGGGGGCTGCCTGGGCATGCAACCCATTCCCAGGGCCCGTGCGATGTGGCACCCCTGGCTCGCACGCTTGGCATCGAGTTGAGGGACAGGGACAAGGGGGCTGGCTCGCGATGGGCGCCGGCGGCCTGGCTGGCGCGCTCACCTCTGCCGCAGGCTAGGTGAGCAGCCCATGCCATGCCAGCTGGGGGCTGCCTGGCTGTGCCACCCGTGCCCAGGGTCCGTGCGACGCGGCACCCCTGGCTCGCACGCTGGGCAGTCAGTCGAGGGGCAGGGACAAGGTAGCCGGCTCGCGATGGGCGCCCACGGCTTGGCTGGCGCTCCCACCGCTGCCGCACGCTGGACGAGCAGCCCATGCCATGCCAGCTGGGGGCTGCCCGGGCGTGCCACCCGTGCCAGGGGTCCGTGCGATGCTACACCCCTGGCTCGCACGCTGGGCAGTCAGTTGAGGGGCAGGGACGAGGGTGCTGGGTCGCGATGGGTGCCCGCGGCCTGGCTGGCGCGCCCACCGCTGCCGCATGCTGGGCGAGTAGCCCATGTCATGCCTGCTGGGGGTTGCCTGGGCATGCCACCCATGCCATGGTCCGTGCGAAATGGCCCCCTTGGCTCGTTCGCTGAGCACTACGTCGAGGGACAGGGACGTGGGGGCGGGCGCGCTCACCTCTGCCGCACACTGGGCGAGCAGCCCATGCCGTGCCTGCTGGGGGCTGCCTGGGCATACCACACGTGCCCAGGGTCTATACGACGTGGTCCCCATGGCTCGCTTGCTAGGCACTTAGTCGAGGGACAGGAACGTGGGGCTAGCTTGCGATGCGCGCCCGCGGCCTGGCTTACGCAGCCACCGCTGCCGCACGCTGGGCGAGCAGCCCATGCCGTACCTATTGGGGGCTGCTTGGGTGTGCCACCCGTGGCCAGGGTCCGTACCACGCGGCCCCCCTGGCTCGCTCGCTGGGCACATAGTCGAGGGCCAGGGACGTGGCGGCTGGCTTGCGATGGGTGCCCGCGGCCTGGCTGGCTCGCCCACCGCTGCCGGACGCTGGGTGAGCAGTCCATGCTCTGCGTGCTGGGGGCTGCCTGAGTGTGCCACCAGTGCCCAGGGTCCATGCAACGCATCCCCCCTGGCTCGCTCTCTGGGTACATTGTCGAGGGACAGGGACGTGGAAGCTGGCTTGCAATGGGCGCCCGCGGCCTGGCTGGCGCGCCCACCGCTGCCGCATGCTGGGCGAGCAGCCCATGCTGTGCCTGCTGGGGGCTGCCTGGGTGTGCCACCCGTCCCCAGGGCCCTTGTGACGTGACACCCCTGGCTCGCATGCTGGGCAGTAAGTCGAGGGGCAGGGACGAGGGGGCTAGCTCGCGATGGGCGCCCGCGGCCTAGCTGGCGCGCCAACTACTGCCGCACGCTGGGCGAGCAACCCATGCCGTGCCTGCTGGGGGCTGCCTCGGCATGCCATCAAAGCCCGGGGTCCGTGCAACACAGCCCCCCTGGCTTGCTCACTGGGTACTTAGTCGAGGGACAGGTACGTGGGGGCTGGCTCGCGATGGGCGCGTGCAGCCTGGCTGGCGCACCCACTGCTGCCGCACTCTGGGCGAGCAGCCCATGCCGCGCCTGCTGGGGGCTTCCTTGTCGCTCCACCCGTGCTCAGGGCCCATGCAACGTGACACCCCTGGCTCGCACTCTGGGAAGTCAGTCGAGGCGCAGGGACGAGGGGGTTGGTTCGCGATGGGCACCCGCGGCCAGGCTGGCACGCCCACCGTTGCCGCACGCGGGGCGAGCAGCCCATGCCGTGCCTGCTGGGGGCTGCCGGGGCTTGCCACCCAAGCCCAGGGTCCATGCGACATGGCCCCCCTGGCTCGCTCGCTGGGCACTTAGTCGAGGGACAGGAACGTTGGGGCTGGCTCGCGATGGGTGTCGACGGCCTGGCTGGCGCGCCCACCGCTGCCGCACGCTGGGCGAGCAGCCCATGCTGCTCCTGCTGGGGGCTGCGTGGGCGTGCCACCCATGTCCATGGTCCATGCGACGTGGCACCCCTGGCTCGCATGCTAGGCAGTCAGTCGAGGGGCAGGGACGAGGAGGCTGGCTCGCGATGGCGGCCTGCGGCCTGGCTGGCTCACCCACCGCTGCCGCACGCTGGGCGAGCAGCCCATGCCGTGCCTGATGGGGGCTGCCTGGGCATGCCACTCATGCCCAGGGTCCGTGTGACGTGGCACCCATTGCTCCACGCTGGGCAGTCTGTCGAGGGGCAGGGACGAGGGGGATGGCACGCGATGGGCGCCCGTGGCCTGGCTGGCGCGCCCACCGCTGCCGCACGCTGGGCCAGCAGCCCATGCCGTGCCTGCTAGGGGCTGCCTGGGCATACCACCCGTGCCCAGGGTCTGTGCGATGCGGCCCTCCTGTCTCGCTCGCTGGGCACTACGTCGAGGGACAGGGACGTGGGAGCTGGCTCGCGATGGGCGCCTGCGGCCTGGCTGACGCGCCCACCGCTGCCGCACGCTGGGCCAGCAGCCCATGCCGTGCCTGCTAGGGGCTGCCTGGGCATGCCACCCATGCCCAGGGTCTCTGCGATGCGGCCCCCCTGTCTCGCTCGCTGGGCACTACGTCGAGGGACAGGGACGTTGGGGCTGGCTCGCGATGGGCGCCCACGGCCTGGCTGACACGCCCACCGCTGCCGCACGCTGGGCGAGTAGCCCATGCCGTGCCTGCTGAGGGCTGCCTGGCCATGCCACCCGTGCCCAGAGTCCGTGTGATGCGGCCCCCCTGTCTCACTCGCTGGGCACTACGTCGAGGGACAGGGACGTTGGGGCTGGCTCGCGCGCCCATCGCTGCCGCACGCTGGGTGAGTAACCCATGCCATGGCTGCTGGGGGCTGCCTGGGCGTGCCACCCGTGACCAGGGTTTGTGCGATGTGGCACCCCTGGCTCGCAAGCTGGGCAGTCATTCGAGGGGCCGTGACGAGGGGGCTGGCTCGCGATGGGCGCCCGCGGCCTAGCTGGCGCTCCCACCGCTTATGCACGCTGGGCGAGCAGCCCATGCTATGCCTGCTGGGGAAAACCTGTGCGTGCCCCCCATGCCCAGGGCCTGTGCGACATGGCACCCCTCTCTCGCACGCTGGGCAATCAGTCAAGGGGCAGGGACAAGGGGGCTGGCTCGCGATGGGCGCCCGCGGCCTGGCTGGCGCGCCCACCTCTGCCGCACACTGTTTGCTTGGCCCATGCCGTGCCTGCTGGGGAATGCCAGGGCATGCCTCCCGTGCCCAGGGTCCATGCGACACGGCTCCCCTGGCTCGCTCACTTGGCACTTAGTTGAGGGACAGGGACGAGGGGCCTGGCAGGCGCGCCCACCGCAGCCGCATGCTGGGCACTTGGCCCATGCCGTGCATACTGGGTGCTGCCTGGGCATGCCTCCTGTACCCAGGATCTGTGTGACACGGCACCCCTGGCTCGCTCGCGGGGCACTTAGTCAAGCGAAGGGGACGAGGGGGCTGGCTCGCGATGGGCGCCTGTGGCCTGGCTGGCGTGCCCCCCTCTTCCGCACGCTGGGCGCTTGACCCATGCAGTGCCAGCTGGGGGCCGCCTGGGCATGCCTCCTGTGCCCAGGGTCCATCCGACGAGGCTCCCCCAGCTCGCTCGCTGGGCACTTAGTCGAGGGACAGGGACGTGGGGGCTTGTTCGCGATGGGCGCCCGCGGCCTGGCTGGCGCGCCCACTGCTGCCGCACGCTGGGCGAGCAGCCCATGCCATGCCTGCTGGGGGCTGCCTGGGCGTGCCACCCATGCCCAGGGTCCGTGCGATGCGGCCCCATGGCTCGCTCGCTAGGCACTACGTCGAGGGACAGGGACGTAGGGCTTGGCTCGCGATCGGCGCCCGCGGCCTGGCTGGCGCGCGCACTGCTGCCACATGCTGGACGAGCAGCCCATGCCGTGGCTGCTGGGGGCTGCCTGGGTGTGCGACCCGTGCCCAGGTTCCGTGTGACACGGCCCCCCTGGCTCGCTCGCTGGGCACTTAGTCCAGGGACAGGGACGTGGGGGCTGGCTCGCGATGGGCGCCCGCGGCCTGGCTGGCGCGCCCACCTCTGCCGCACACTGGGCACTTGGCCCATGCCGTGCCTGCTGGGGTATGCCGAGGGATGCCTCCCATGCCCAGGGTCCATGCGACACGGCTCCCCTGGCTCGCTCACTGGGGAGTAAGTCAAGGGGCAGGGACGAGGGGGCTGGCTCGCAATGGGTGCCCTTGGCCTCGCTGGCACACCCACCGCTGCCGCACACTGGGCGAGCAGCCCGTGCCATGCCTGCTGGGGGCGGCCTGGGCGTGCGACCCATGCCCAAGGTCGGTGGGACGCGACACCCCTGGCTTGCACGCTGGGCAGTCAGTTGAGCGGCAGGGACGAGGGGGCTGGCTCATGATGGGCGCCCGTGGCCTGGTTGTGCTCCCACCGCTGTCGCACGCTGGGCGAGCAGCCCATGCCATGCCTGCTGGGGGCTGCCAGGGCATGTCACCCGTGCCCAAGGTCCGTGCAACGCAACCCCCTGGCTCGCATGGTGGGTAGTCAGTCGAGGGGCAGGGACGTGGGGGCTGGCAAGCGATGGGCGCCCGGGGCTTGGCTGGCACGCCCACCGCTGCCGCATGCTGGGCGAGCAGCCCATGCCGTGCCTGCTAGGGCGTCCTGGGTGTGCCACCCGTGCCCAGGGTCTGTGCGACGCGGCACCCCTGGCTCGCACGCTGGGCAGTCAGTCGAGGGACATGGACGACGCGGCACCCCTGGCTCGCGATGGGCGCCCGCGGCCTGGCTGGCGCGTCCACCGCTACCGCACGCTGGGGGCTTCCTGGGCGTGCCACCTGTGTCTAGTGTCTATGCGATGCGGCCCCCGGGCTCGCTCTTTGGGCACTACGTCGAGGGACCAGAACGTGGGGGCTGGCTCGCGATAGGCGGCCGTGGCCTGGCTGGCTCGTGATAGGCGGCCCCCCTGGCTCGCTCGCTGGGCACTACGTCGAGGGACAGGGACGTGGGGGCTGGCTCGCGATGGGTGCCCGTGGCCTGGCTGGCGCGCCCACCACTGCCGCCCTCCGGGCGAGCAGCCCATGCCGTGCCTGCTGGGGGCTGCCTGGGCAGGCCACCCGTGCCCAAGGTCCAGGCGACGTGGCACCCCTGGCTCGCACTCTGGGCAGTCAGTCGAGGGGCAGGGACGAGGGGACTGGCTCGCGATGGGCGCCCGTGGCCTGGCTGGCGCACCCACCGCTGCCGCACGCTGGGCACTTGGCCCATGCCGTGCTAGCTGGGGGGCTGCTAGGGCATGCCTCCTGTGCCCAGGGTCCGTGCGACGCAGCCCCCTTGGCTCGCATGCTGGGCAGTCAGTCGAGGGGCAGGAATGTGGGGGCAGGCTCACGATGGGAGCCCACTGCCTGGCTGGCACGCCAACCACTGCCACACGCTAGGTGAGAAGCCCATGCCGTGCCTGCTGGGGGCTGCCTGGGCGTGCGACCTGTGCCGAGGATCCGTGCAACGCGGCCGCCTTGGCTCGCTCACTGGGCACTACTTCGAGAAACAAGGATGTGGGGGCTGGCTCGCAATGGGCTCCTGCAGACTTGCTGGCGTGCCCACAGCTGCTGCAAGCTGGGCAAGCAGCCCATGTCATGCCTGCTGGGGGATGCCTGGGAGTGCCACCCATGTCAAGGGTTCGTGCGACGCAACCCACCTGGCTCGCTCGCTGGGCACTACGTCGAGGGACAGGGACATGGGGGCTGGCTCGCGATGGGCGCTCGTGGACTGGCTGGCGCGCCCATCGCTGCCGCACATTGGGCGAGCAGCCCATGGCGTGCCTGCTGGGGGCTGCCTGGACGTGCCACCTGTGCCCAGGGTCAATGCGATTCGGCCCCCTGGCTCCCTCGCTGGGCCCTACGTCGAGGGACAGGGCAGTGGGGGCTGGCTCGCGAAGGGCACCCGCGGCCTGGCTGGCGCTTCCACCGTTGCCGCACGCTGGGTGAGTAGCCCATGCCGTGCCTGCTAGGGGCTGCCTGGGTGGACCACCCGTGCCTACGGTCCGTGCGACGCGGCACCCCTGGCTCGCACGCTTGGCAGTTAGTCGAGGGGCAGGGACGAGGGGGCTGGCTTGCAATGGGCGCCCGCGGCCTGGCTGGCGCGCCCACCGTTGCCGCACACTGGGTGAGCAGCCCATGCCGTGCCTGCAGGGGGCTGCCTGGACGTGCCACCCGTGCCCAGGGTCCGTGCGATGCGGCCCCCCTGGCTCGCTCGCTGGGCACTACGTCGAGGGACAGGGACGTGGGGGCTGGCTCGCGATGGGCGCCCGTGGCCTAGCTGGCGCACCCACCGCTGCCGCATGCTGGGCACTTGGCCCATGCCGTGCCAGCTGGGGGGCTACTGGGGCATGCCTCCCCTGCCCAGGGTCTGTGTGACGCGGCCTCCCTGGCTCAGACGCTGGGCAGTCAGGTGAGGGGCAGGGACGTGGGGGCTGGCTCGCGATGGGCGCCCGCGGCCTGGCTGGCGCGCCCACCGCTGCCGCACGCTAGGTGAGCAGCCCATGCCGTGCCTGCTAGGGGCTGCCTGGGCGTGCCACCCGTGCCTAGGGTCCGTGCGACGCGGCCGCCCGTACTACCTATTTAAAGTTTGAGAATACGTTGAGGGCATTGCGCCCATGATGCCTCTAATCATTGGCTTTACCTGATAGAACTCGCATCTGAGCTCCAGCTATCTTGAGGGAAACTTCGAAGGGAACCAGCTACTATACAGTTCGATTAGTCTT
>JAJFZO010000320.1:90000-97396 GCA_021397835.1 Moringa oleifera
TTGCCCTCTAATGGATCCTCGTTAAGGGATTTAGATTGTACTCATTCCAATTACCAGACTCGATGAGCCCGGTATTGTTATTTATTGTCAATACCTCCCCGTGTCAGGATTGGGTAATTTACGCGCCTGCTGCCTTCCTTGGATATGGTAGCCGTTTCTCAGGCTCCCTCTCCGGATTCGAACCCTAATTCTCCGTCACCCGTCACCACCATAGTAGGCAACTATCCTACCATCAAAAGTTGATAGGGCAAAAATTTGAATGATGCATCGCCGGCACAATGGCCTTGCGATCCGTTGAGTTATCATGAATCATCAGAGCAACGGGCGAAGCCCGCGTCGACCTTTTATCTAATAAATGCGCCCCTTCCCGAAGTCGGGGTTTGTTGCACGTATTAGCTCTAGAATCACTATGGTTATTTGAGTAGTAGGTACCATCAAACAAACTATAATAGATTTAATGAGCCATTCGTAGTTTCACAGTCTGAATTAGTTCATACTTACACATGCATGGCTTAATCTTTGAGACAAGCATATGACTACTGGCAGAATTAACCAGGTAGCATCCATCGAGACGCCGCGCCAACTAAGACCGAAGCATGCCGCAAGGCTCGCTAAGGCCAAAGCTGTCGCAGTCGTCGTTCAAAATCGATGGGACGTGGGACAAATGCTTCCACTTGGACAGGAAGAGGCCGAGACCACTCCTGTCGTAATACTTTTTGCACTCGAGGGGACAATCGATCTCTCGTGTGCCAAAGCAGCCGCATGCCAAAGGAAGCCGCGCTTGGAGCACGAGGCCCGGCTTAGGTTTCCACCAATGCCCATGAGGGACATGCTGCAAAGACAACTGACTCAAATCATCAAATTCCATTTGTGAAGGCACGCGACATAGGGTCCCGATGTCACCCACAAAACGCCAACGTATGGCTCGGGGTCGAGCTTGAAGCGATGTGCTAGTCGACAGTTCGATGCGAGAGCATGGAGCCTGCCAACATGCACGACTAGATCACCACTCACACGCCGCACGTACAAATGGGTAGCAACAGCACCAAACGAGCTGCAAGCCGATGAGCGAAAGGCCCGTCGATCATGCAGCTCATCGTGTGCCGCTGCACCCAAGTCGTTAAGCGCAAAATTGTTTAAATAGCAAGGGACGATTCTTCAATGGCAAGGACCACCGATGAGGCCTTGGCAGAAGGGGTGTCACAACGTGCCCAGGCTGGCTGTATGGCTCGCCCGTTGCTAACGGTTGACGATCGTGTCGTCGATCGCGTGGTGCAACAAGTCCGCTTCTAGGCAAAACTGAGCGTCGAGATCCAACCCCGCGTCTACCGCCTCAAGGGCCTGCGATGAAGCACTCCGCATTCTTGAAATCCCCCCAACAATTTTGCCTTCACGTAGCATACATCATCATTAGCTTCGCCGCTCACACCATCGAGCTTGTCCAGCCACATCCCAGCTCATTATCCCACAATTATTCTCGCTTCATTGCCCATGTTTTTCCCACCGATGAGGCCTTGGCAGTAGGGGTGCCCAGGCTGGCTGTGTGGCTCGCTCGTTGCTAACGGCCGACGATCGTGTTGTCGATCGTGCTGCGCAATGAGTCCACCGAGGCAAGCCTGAGCGTCGAGATCAAACCCCACATCTGCCGCCTCGAGGGCCTGGGCCGAAGCACTCTGCATGCTCGAAATCCCCCCAATGATTTGGCCCTCACGTAGCATGCATCATCGTTAGCTTCGCCGCCCACACCATCGAGCTTGTCTAGCCACATCCCAGCTTGTTATCCCATGATTATTCTCGCTTTGTTGCCCACGTTTTACCAACCAATGAGGCCTTGGCAGTAGGCATGCCCAGGCTGGCCGTATGGCTCGCTAATTGCTAACGGCCAACGATCATGTCGTCGATCGTGCTGCACAACGAGTCCACCTAGGCAAGCCAGAGCATCGGGATCCAACCCCACGTCCGCCGCCTCGAGGGCCTGCAACGAAGCACTCCGCATGCTCGAAATTCCACCCAACGATTTGGCCCTCGCGTAGCATGCATCATCGTTAGCTTCGTCGCCCACACCGTCGAGCTTGTGTAGCCACATCCCAGCTCATTATCCCATGATTTTTCTCATTTCGTTGCCCATGTTTTTCCCACCGATGAGGCCTTGGCAGCAGGGGTGTCACGCCTTGCCCAGGCTGGCATTGTGGCTCACTCATTGCTAACGACCGACGATCGTGTTGTCGATTGCGCTGCGCAACGAGTCCGCCTAGGCAAGCCTGGGCGTCGGGATCCAGCCCCACATCTACCACCTCAAGGGCCTGCGATGAAGCACTCCGCATGCTCAAAATCCCCCAGCAATTTGGCCCTGGCGTAGCATGCATCATTGTTAGCTTCACCGCCCACACCGTCGAGCTTGTGTAGCCACATCCCAACCCATTATCCCACGATTTTTCTCATTTCTTTGCCAACGTTTTTCCCACCGATGAGGCCTTGGCAGCAAGGGTGTCACGCCTTGCCCAGGCTGGCCGTGTGGCTCGCTCATTGCTAACGTCCGACGATCGTGTCATCGATCACACTGCACAACGAGTCCTCCTAGGAAAGTCTGGGCGTCGGGATCCAGCCTCGCGTCCGCCGCCTCGAGGGCCTGCGACGAAGCACTTTGCATGTTCAAAATCCCCCCAGCGATTTGGCCCTCACGTAGCATGCATCATCGTTAGCTTCGTCGCCCACACCATCGAGTTTGTCTAGCCACATCCCAGCTCATTATCCCACAATTTCTCTCATTTTGTTGCCCACGTTTTTCCCACCGATGAGGCCTTGGCAGCAGGGGTGTCACAACGTACCCAGGCTGGCCGTGTGGCTCGCTCGTTGCTAACGGTCGACGATCGTGTCGTCGATCGCGCTGCACAACGAGTCCGCCTAGGCAAGCCTGAGCGTCGGGATCCAACCCCACATCCGCTGCCTCGAGGGCCTGCGATGAAGCACTCCGCATGCTCGAAATCCCCCCAGCGATTTGGCCCTCGCGTAGCATGCATCATTGTTAGCTTCGCCGCCCACGCCGTCGAGCTTGTGTAGCCACATCCCAGCTCATTATCCCTCGATTTTTCTCATTTCATTGCCCACAATTTAGCGGATTTCGTTTCCCACGTTTTCCCCACTCCGTTGGCTACTGATCGGGCGTCCCATACTCTTCAGCCGACTTCGCCGACCGCCTTCTTGTCGGCAGTGGTGGCCGCCACAGCCACGCCCCACCGGCTGGATGGGCAAGCCAGCAAGCCGCCCTGCCCATGCCATGCGTGCTGGGTTGCCCAAGCCCAGCGCCTGCCCACGTGGGATGGGCAGGGGGGGAGGCACGCATGGCCTGTTGGCACCCAGCAAGCTAGGTGACCACCTCCCCCCTAAAGCGTCTTAAATGAAATTTCACTCTCGGCAGGAGGAAACATCAATATGTCTGAGCCGTCAAAATGGGTCTAAAGAATTATTTACTTGGAACTTTGAGCTGAAATTTTGTACATAAATGGAGAATCATCATATCTACCACCAGAAAAAATTTCAGAATTTTCTGGGCACTAAATTGTTTTTAGTGAATTTTCTACAGCCAAAAATTGAAAAAATCATCAAAAATAGCCCGTGAGTCAAAATGATCCCAAACTTCAGAGGCAGACACCTCATGAATTACACGAATTATTTGAGTCATTTCCGGACAAATTCCATGATGAAACGACGGTCAATTCACAGCAATTTTGCAACTGGGCATTGCGGCCAGCAGGCTGGGGCAGCTGTGCCTCTGCCTGGCCCATGGTGCATGCTGGCTGCCCTGTCCAGCACACCTTCAGCCATCCCATGGCATCCCTCAGGGCCTACCAGAGCCAGGGGCCACGGCCAAGGCCAGCTTGCCCATGAAATCAACGCCCACAGCATGCGCTGAGCCTCACAGCGTGCTCGCGGCTGGCTCGCGTGGGGCGCCCCTGGCAAGGCTGGCGCTGTGCCTACTGGTGACTACTGTGGCACCCTTGGCTCGCATGCTGGGCAGTCAGTCGAGGGGCAGGGACAAGAGGGCTGGCTCGCGATGGGCGCCCTTGGCCTGGCTGGCGCGCCCACCGCTGCCACACACTGGGCGAGCAGCCCACGCCGTGTCTGCTGGGGGCTGCCTGGGCGTGCCACCCGTGCCCAGGGTCCGTGCAACGTGGCACCCCTGGTTCGCACGCTGGGCAGTCAGTCAAGGGGCAGGGACGAGGGGGCTGGCTCGCGATGGGCGCCCGCGGCCTGGCTGGCACGCCCATTGCTGCCGCACGCTGGGCGAGCAGCCCATGCCGTGCCTGCTGGGGGCTGCCTGGGAGTGCCACCAGTGCCCAGGGTCTGTGTGACGTGGCACCCCTGGCTCGCATGCTGGGCAGTCAGTCGAGGGGCAGGGATGAGGGGGCTGGCTAGCGATGGGCACCTGCGGCCTGGCTGGCGCGCCCACCACAGCCGCACACTGGGCAAGCAGCCCATGCCGTGCCTGCTGGGGGCTGCCTGGGTGTGCCACCCGTGGCCAGGGTCCATGTGACGCGGCACCCCTGGCTCACACGCTGGGCAGTAAGTCGAGGGGCAGGGACGAGGGGGTTGGCTCGCGATGGGAGCCCGCGGCCTGGCTGGTGTGCCCACCGCTGCCGCACGCTGGGCGAGCAGCCCATGCCGTGCCAGCTGGTGGCTGCCTGGCCGTGCCACCCGTGCCCAGGGTCCATGCGACGTGGCCCCCCTGGCTCGCTCGCTGGGCACTACGTCGAGGGACAGGGACGTTGGGGCTGGCTCGCGATGGGCGCCCGCGGACTGGCTGGCGCACCCACCGCTGCATCACACGCTGGGCGAGCAGCCCATGCCGTGCCTGCTGGGGGCTGCCTGGGCGTGCCACCCGTGCCCAGGGTCCATGCGACGCGGCTCCCCTGGCTCGCTCACTGGGCACTACGTCGAGGGATAGCGACGTGGGGGCTGGGTCGCGATGGGCGCCCGCGGCCTGGCTGGCTCGAGATGGGCGCCTGTGGCCTGGCTGGCGCGCCTACCTCTGCCGCAGGCTGGGCACTTGGCCCATGCCGTGCCTGCTGGGTGCTTCCTGGGTATGCCACCCGTCCCCAGAGTCCGTGCGACGCAGCTCCCCTGGCTCGCTCGCTGGGCACTAAGTCGAGGGACAGGGACGAGGGGGTTTGGCTCGCGATGGGTGCCCGTGGCCTGGTTGGCGTGCCCACCGCTGCCACACGCTGGGCACACTGCCCATGCCATTCCTGCAGGGGGCTGCCTGGGCATGCCACCCGTACCCAGGATCCTTGTGGCACGGCACCCCGGGCTCGCTCGCTGGGCACTAAGTCGAGGGACAGGGACGAGGGGGCTTGCTCGCGATGGGTGCCCGTGGCCTGGCTGGCGCTCCCACCGCTACCGTACGGTGGGCGAGCAGCCCATGCAATGCCTGCTGGTGGCTGCCTGGGTGTGCCACCTGTTTCCAGGGTCCATGCGACGCGGCCCCACTGGCTCGCTCGCTGGGCACTACGTCGAGGGACAGGGACGTGGGGGCTGGCTCGCGATGGGTGCCCGCGGCCTGGCTGGCGCTCCAACCGCTGCTGCACACTAGGCGAGCAGCCCATGCCGTGCCTGCTGGGGGCAGCCTGGGCATGCCCCCCGTGCCCAGGGTCAATATGATGCAGCTCTCCTGGCTCGCTTGCTGGGCACTTAGTCGAGGGACAGAGACGAGGGTGCTGGCTCGCGATGGGCGCCCGTGCCGTGTCTGGTGCGCCCACCGCTGCAGCATGCTGGGAACTTGGCCCATGCCATGCCTGCTGGGGGCTGCCTGGGCATGCCTCCCATTCCCAGGGTCCATGCGACACGGCTCCCCTGGCTCGATCACAGGGCACATAGTCAAGGGACGGGGACGAGGGGGCTGGCTCGCGATGGGCGCCTGTGGACTGGCTGGCGCACCCAACTCTGCCGCACGCTGGGCACTTGGCCCATGTCATGCATACTGGGGGCTGCCTGAGAATGCCTTCCGTGCCCAGGGTCTGTACGACGCGGCTCCCCTGGCTCGCTCGCTGGGCGCTTAGTCGAGGGACATGGACGTGGGGGTCTGGCTCACGAAGGGCTCCCGTCGCCTTGCTGGCGCGCCCACCTCCACCGCAGGCTGGGCACTTTGCCCATGCCATGCCTGCTGGGGGCTTCCTGGGCATGCCTCTCGTGCCCAGAGTCCGTGCGACGTGGTTGCCCTGGCTCACTCGCTGGGCACTTAGTCGAGGGACAGGGACGAGGGGGTTGGCTCGCGATGGGCGTCTGTGGCCTGGCTGGCGCACTCTCCGCTGCCGCACGCTGGGCACTTGGCCCATGCCGTGCCTGCTGGGGTCTGCCGGGGCATGCCTCCCATTCCCAGGGTCCGTGCAAAGCTGCTCCCCTGGCTCACTCGCTGGGCACTAAGTCGAGGGACAGGGACGAGGGGGCTGGCTCGCGATAGTTGCCCTTGGCCTGGCTAGCGCGCCCACCTCTACCGCACGCTTGGCACTGGTCCCATGCCGTCCCAGCTGGGGGCTGCTGGGGCATGCCTCCCATGCCTAGGGTCTGTGCCACACGGCTACCCTGGATCGCTCGCTGGGCACTTAGTCGAGGGACAGGGACCAGGAGGCTGGCTCGCGATGGGAGCCCGTGGCCTGGCTGGTGCGCCCACCGCTGCCACATGCTGGACACTTAGCCCATGCCGTGCCTGCTGGGGGCTGCCTGGGCATGCCCCCCGTGCCCAAGGTCAATGCGACGCAGCTCTCCTGGCTCGCTCGCTGGGCACTTAGTCGAGGGACAGAGACGAGGGGGCTGGCTCGCGATGGGCGCCCGTGGCCTAGCTGGTGTGCCCACCGCTGCCGCATGCTGGGCACTTGGCCCATGCCATGCCTGCTGGGGACTTCCTGGGCATGCCTCCTGTGCCCAGGGTCCATGCGACGCGGCTCCCCTGGCTCGCTCGCTGGGCACTTAGTCGAGGGACAGGGACGAGGGGGCTGGCTCGCAATGGGCATCCGTGGCCTGGCTGGCGCGGCCACTGCTGCCGCATGCTGGGCACTTGGCCTATGCCGTGCCTGCTGGGGGCTGCCTGGGCAAGTCTCCCATTCCCAGGGTCTGTGCAACGTGGCTCCCCTGGCTCACTCACAGGGCACTTAGTCGAGGGACAGGGACGAGGGGGCTGGCTCGCGATGGGCGCCTGTGGCCTGGCTCGCGATGGGCGGCTGTGGCCTGGCTCGCGCACCCACCACTGCCGCACGCTGGGCACTTGGCCCATGTCATGCATACTGGGGACTGCCTGAGCATGCCTCTCGTGCCCAGGGTCTGTACGACACAGCTCCCCTGGCTCTCTCGCTGGGCGCTTAGTTGAGGGACATGGACGTGGGGGCTGGCTCGCGAAGGGCGC